>VNKC01002630.1:0-172552 GCA_008042775.1 Drosophila pectinifera
TATTATTAAGAAAAATTATTTATAGTTTTAATAAATATTAAATATTTTCTATTGTTTTTAACTAAACGTTCTATACGTTTTCTTCATTATCTAATTTATAATTTCCTTATTTAAGCAATTATTTATTTATTAGACTACTATTCCCTTAATATTTCCTTATAGTTGGAAGACCTTGTAGTTTTTAAGCATAAACAAATACATTTTCAAACCACTGTTTTGAAGGACACATTTTGAGTTCATAGCTGGCCATCATTCGCCTCACCTGTGCCAGCTTCGTCTTCGCTATTCGTCCCGGTGGCCTTGTTTTTGTTTTCCTTTTAGCCATATTAATATAAGTATGCATTGCCTTCAGTGTGGGTATGTGTGTGTGCAGGACATTTTAGGTAAATTAAAAAATAACATTATTAATATTTGGCATGGCACACATTTCGGGGGTTGGTGGTTCCCCTGCATTATGTTTACTCGTGCCAATCTCACCGAGGCGGAGGGAAAAGGAGACCATTTAACGATGTTTGTAAATTAAAAATAATTTAGATTCGCTAATTTGCTTAAAAGCAAAGAGCACTTAAGCGGAGGAGCTTGGGATTGCCTGTGACCAGGACCTGCAGGACCTCCCGTCGAGTGTCAATAAGCCAAACACTTTGGCCTGTTTGATCTGCATTAGCGGGTGCGTGTGTGCGTGTGCGAACGTTTCCAATCAAAGTCCGGAGCCATATATCATCATCAATTGTAGCCGGGTTCATGGGGCCCTGGTCATTGGCTTTGGCTTCGTCCTGGGCTCTGGGTCTGAGGGTGACCCTTAACCCCCGGAATGTGCCCTTAACCCGCCGTCTGCAAATCCGGGCGTTGAGCTGACAGTGACAAAGCAAATGTCAAATTAATTTGATGCCTTACTTAGGCTTCCCTTTCCCTCAAGGAATCGCAGGCAAGTGCCACAGGAGTTGGTAGAGTAAACTGAGGAAAATATACTGTTCTGAATTGGGCAGATTCTTTTACTTTTATTGATTAAGCTTGCTTTATTTTTAAGAATAATCAAACATGTTTAAGAAAATATTTGTATTCTTACATTTTCATATTCAATTTTATTAAAAAAGTTAACATTTGAATTTAAATCTCTAATAAAGCGGCCTAAAAGTATGCAAAAAATATGCTTTATTTAGAGAATTTTAAGTTAAACTAATTACCATATTCTATGGCGTACTGTTAGGCAATTTAAATAAAGATTTCTAGGCCACTTTCACCGTAGAAATTACAATTTAAACTTGCTTTCCCTAGTAGCAAAAACACTCTTTTTTCGCACTGTGTACCAACTTCAAACGGCGGACGAGTGTCAAGGTATTTAACACGGAGTTTGGAGACGGATACGTGGCTGCTGGACCTGGATCGCACACCTGGAATGCTGACTGTCAATTTCATTTACGTTTTCAATCGATTTATTGTGTGACCGACCGCAGGCCACGCCCCCATGCCTACACACGCCCACACTCACACATTCACAGACAGGGGGAGCACGGACACTCAAAGGCAATATTGGTCAGATTTTTGACAGCTCAAATTGAATTTGCCTTTTGCTGCTGCCTTTTTGGCAGCGCCACAAAAAGTGAAATGTTGTTTGCTTGACCGCCTCGAAAGCTGAGGGAATTCGGGGGAACAGGTGAGGTGTTCCTCCTGTGTGTGTGTGTGTGCAGATGAGGGTGTGTCAGGCTGTCAAGGTGTGAACACATTTGGCTTTTGTTTGCTGCCAACCGAAAAGACACGACGATTTGTCTCTCTTTTTGATCGATTGTTTAGCTCACCCCAACACGGCCACATCCTGCGTCCTGCGTCCCTGTCATTTTTTCGACACTCACCCCTCTCCATAAGGGCTGACTCCGGCTGACCACACATATTTGTCATACTTCTATTAATGCCAGCCCTGATTTGTTGTCGTTTTCGGCGACCTTACTTGGGGTTTCATTAAAATACATAGAAAGTTGCAGTAATAAAAGGGAATTTTAATTATGAATGAGTTCTCATTCAGTTCTTATAATATATATATTATTAATCTCCAAACAAGTATTAGTTAACATTAAATGCAACGTTTTAAAATGTAAGGCTTTTCTGGTAATGTATCAAAAGAGGCGAAGCCAAAGTTATCAGTACTTATGGAATGCCTCAAGAAACCTATAAAAATCCCCAACTTCCGGGGTTATTCAGCACCTGATTCAGTGTCGGATGTATCGGAAGTGTAGAGCGTACAGAAGTGGACCATGAAATCGTAGGTGGTGATGCCTGGCAGCTGGAACACCGAGAAGAAGCGAACCATCAGTTTGTTGGCCAAATTCCTCACCTGCGTGGCCTTATTGAGGCCATTCCAAGGAAGGACGACCCCGAATCTGGATAGATCGTAGATAAAATACACAGCCTTGTATTTCTGCAACAGAAAGAGTTTGCTGAATGTCATATCGAGCAGCTCCTCCAAAGCCAACAGGGCGGATGGATAGTCCTTTCTGGGGGTTTCTAAGCTGCGGCGCAGAGTATCCACCAGCTTGTCGAATTTCATCTCTGCTCCTTCATTCAGGGAGTCGCGATTGATTGGCTGCAGTTCCACAGATTCCACGACCATAGCTTCCTGGCCGAGTTCCTCCACGATCATAGTCTCCTGCTCTGGTTCCTCCCAGACCATAGATTCCTCGGCGACCTGGTATTGCTTTGGTTCAAATTCAAGGGTGAAGCGCCTATAGATTGCCGAGAGCGATCGGAAGTGGTCCATGAACTCGCTGGTGATGTCTGGCAGGTTGAACGCCGAAGAGAAGCGAGAGAGCAGCTGCTCGGCCAGAAGCCTCACCTCGGCCGCCTCATAGGAGTTCTGCTGGTCGGCGTTGAGGTAGCATAGGAGATAGATGGAGTTCACGGCCTCGTAGTTCCGCACCAGGAGGAGTTCGCTGAATGTCATATTGTGCAGCTCGTGCAAGGCCATTACAGCCGAAGGATAGTTCTGTTGGCTGGATTTTAAGCTGCGGCGCAGGACATTCACCAGCTCAATGAATTTTTGCTCTACTCCTCCTTCCAGAGAGTCTCGATCGCTTCGCAGTGTCTCCACGTACTCAAGGACCATCTTCTCATGGTTGGGCTCCTCCTGACTGGGCTCCTGATGGCCGGGCTTCTCTTGGCTGGGGTTCTCCTTGAAAGGTTCTTTCTGGTCGAGTTCTTCCTGACTAGGTTTCTCGTCTCTAGCTTCCTTCTGGCTACTTTCCTCCAGACCGAAATCCTCTTGGCTGGCTTTCTCCCGGAGGAGGCTATCTCTATTATCAGACTCCTCTTGTAGGTCCTCCTGTTTCAATACTCGATAGCAACAGACACCGCTTTCGTTGTCGTCGAAACCGGAGCTCAGTTTTTCTGCAATAAGAATAGCATCCCGGAATTCCGGGTACTCCAGATTCTGGCGATTAATGAAGCGACTCTTAATGTCATCACAGTATGGCCAGATTTTCGAGTACAAAATCCGACGGCTGTCATCAGTTCCTAGAAAATCGACCAGACCATGGCGACTATGTCTCCCCACGAGTCTCCCCGGCCATGGAATGTAGCCCTTTGACTGTGCGAACACCAGGTCACCCTCGATGAAGGAGTCTGCAAAAAGAGAGGGGATTCAAGGTGGTAATACGAACTTGAATGGACATTTTTGCTTAAATTAGATTCTTTATTAAATGGAGGAATCCGCAGAATGCGCTTCTGCTAGGGTTATGCAGGGATGAGTTGATTAGGGGAAGGATGAAGATAAAGAATTCTGGGTTAATGCTATTACTTAATAAATTATCAAGGGAAATAGATCGTTCAATCAAAATTTATTAAGATTACTTGATTAGGCAAGGGAATAGGTATAGTATTATATTTCCTATAACATTACTAAGAAAAACTAAGTAACTCAAGTTAATTTAGTTAAGAATTTCCTTAATTATAAACTTTATAAACTCAATGCAGATTTATTAAGCCATTTCAACTCAATTAAATAACAAAATTCTCTTAATTTCTTTCAGCTGTTAAAGACAACATTCCCGATTGCTTATTTGGTGAGTGTCCTGCTGCTTGCTCAGTTCATTTGAATATAATTTCCAAGATTTTATAGCTCTAAGTACACGGCTCCTTAAGATGCACTTAAACCACCCCGCCGACGCACTCATAAATCTTTCGTCCTGATGGAACGTTTTAAATGTCCTTGCCGGCAGCTTGGCCAAAAATGGCCGAAAATGGCCAAAATGTCTTTTTAGTGGACTGCTTTGTTTGGGTTATATAAATGCCGGCATTTTAATGTTGTGGCTGTGGCTGTGGCTGCTCTTTGTGGCTCTAGCTTTTGCCGGCCACACATTGGCCAAATGGCCATGCAACATGTGGTGGCAGTGGCGGTGGCTTCTTCTAATTTGATTTATATTTATAAAGTCGCAATCATTTGCTTTCGATTACCGCGGTAATAATAAAGCGTCGTTACATTTAAATAATGACCAAGTCGGCGTCGGTTAATGGTTATGAAAATTCAATTATAACCCAGCCGCACCATGATGGTCCACTTCGGTGGCGAAGTTTTCTTCTGGCCTCCGTATTTTTCGCATAAAACACGTGGCAAGATTAATTGTGGCCGGCTGTCGTACATTACAATGCGTATACGCCGTGTCGTACATGTGTAAATAAGCACAATGCTGCTGCCGCTCCTGCTGCTCCTGCGGCTCCTGGTGCTCCTGCTGCTGGGTGTCCTTGCGCCCTTGTGCGACTGCTTTTTTGGTCATCATATTTAATTCAAGCATAAATTTTTGCACGCATATAAAAAAGGACGCGGGGAAGGACGAGTAAAAAAGAATTAATACGTTTCGGTTAATTTATGTGGCCTGGCGCCGAGGGGATGGGCATGAAAAATAACCCAAGCTGGGCGCAAACCAATGAGCCACAAACGACCGTGACTGCCCTTGTGCTCCTCCGCTGCTCCTGCTGCTCCCGCTGATGATGATGATGATGATGGCAAATGGAAAGGGAATGGAATGAAGAATGGGAGTCTGTGGGGCCGCCTTTGTCTCGTCACCCTTTTGGCCTGGCCGCCATTTGGCCGCCTTTTGTTATTGCAGTGTTCGGGGTAATTACAAAGTGTTTTCGAGGGAGATCGCGGGGGGGATTGAGTGGATCCGGGGGCGGAATAGCGCAGGGCCACCTGCCGGGCTTTGTTATAGCCTTGCCGCTGCCGGTTTTAATTTGTCATAATTTCTGCCATAGACTTGCCACAAGCAAGCTCTTGGCTAATTAGCCATAGGTAGAGACTAAAACTAGGTATTACTAGCTCGAATTTAAAATACCGTATAGAGTTTACTTTAAGCCCTGAATAGTTCAAGATTTTGGTGCTCCGGTTTATCTTCAAGCTGGTTTCGGAGAAGCTTATATATTTTATAAAAATTATTTACGATTTGGAAAGAGTATTCGATTTGTAGTTTATTACAATCCTATAAATTTTTTTTTTTTACTTATTTAATATGTATTCTATAAAAACCTATTCTATATTCTTCAGGCGACGAAAGTGATGCCACATAGTTTTTCTATTTTTGAGAAGACAACATTTTATAAATGGCCCGCTTTATTTGGTATTAATTACGTTTTAAATAATCTTGTAATAAACAAGTGATATAATCATGATTTTGTTTACCCAAACATTATTTTAAATAGTGGCGAATTAAATGCTTAATTAAGTGTTTAAACTGTGCATTAAGTTGTTTAATATGTGGCAATATCAGCGGCGTTATCGTTATGTGTGATTGCCAATACAGAAAATGGATAACGTTATGGGTGATTGCCAACATAAAGAAGATGAAATCCTAATTGGTACGAGTAGAAAAAAACTATCGTTGTTTTTAAATAGGAAATTATTAACATACTATCCCTGTTTTTATAGTTGATATATCATATTAATCGCATTCGCTGAACAAGTTCTTTCAGCTTTATAAGTATTGTTTGATTATGTTTACAGAGAAGGTTTCTTTCAAGTTCCACATACTCATAAATACCAATAAACAATTAAACAATTAATGATATACTTACCGGCATTAGATTCCTCCATACTTGCTATCAACTCGAATTCGCACGAAGATCTTTATTGATGAATATGATCTCAAGGTCTTCAAGCTAAAACGAAACCAAGGGTTCCCCTGTCGGGTATTAGGAGTAAGAGATTGTTTACCTTTTCATATACTGTTTGTGTTGATGTGGAGTATAAATAAACTGAAACTGCAGAAACTCATGCGCCAGCATTCCGCATTAATGTTTAATCCGCCCTTCGCTGCCCAAAAACCATAATCGCCCCAAACTCATCATAGACCTGCCGCCATCACACACACATGAGGCTATCAACTTACATTTTTTGTTGTGGCCCCCAAACCACCGATTGCAACACCAAATAAACTCGACTCAACGGCAGTCAGGAAGAACTTGCACATGTTCACATCATCAGCAGGACTAACCGAACAACAAAACCACATAAATCAATGTCTGAAGAAGGGCCTTTTCCAGAAACATGCCACAACACTTTGGCCAATCTGTGTGCCACACACAGACACAACAAAAAATCACACTCTGATTTCAGGAACGATTTGCTCTAAAAGCGTCTAATTTCTAATTCAGGAAAATGGCTCTTTATACTTACTTGTATTATTTGAACTTGTATTTAGAAGAATTTTAATAATTTATTACATGCGTTCTTCCCAAGACAATCTGTTCAAAAAATTCTGCGCAATAAGCCTAATCTGCATGTGTATGGGTGAATGTACAGTATCGCCTGCCTCAGCTATCGATTAATCGCATAATCCAGGGACCCATACCATGATTTTAGAGGTAGTGTTGGAAAACGTACGATCGATCGGTAGGCCGGAATTAAATTCGACAGTGGGAGTGATAATCAAGGGCAGGAATGGTGGGTATCAGATCACAGGATCTGCATAGGTTAAGCTCAAGGAAATATCTTATAGATCGTCTTGGGAAAACGAAAGTAATGCCAGTAGTTTTAATATTTTTTTAGCTCCAAATTGTAAAAATGGTTTACTGTCGCTGGTAATAAAATATAGGTAAATAATATTTTTTTTTATATTAATAACCATAATTGTTAATATATTACATAGTGGTGAATTTAGTGCATATTAAAGAGTTTAATCTCGTCAGAGGTAATTTTACTGTTATGGATAAATGCAAGTAAGAATAAAGGCCAGGGTATAAAAAGATATTTGTGGAATCAAAGAAGAAACAACGAATCGATCTGACTTTTTTAAAATTATAGTAGCTTTCTGTCTAGGCTATAGGAATAATTAAACAGTTATAATTAATTATGATATAATTATTAAAAAAAAAGTTCCAAAGACTTCTAGCCAAAAAGGAAACAAATCAATATTTGTTTACCTTTGTATATTATTAATGTTGAAAATTAAGTTGGGAAAGTTGCCCATTGAATCAAACGATATAGATCACTTCGATCTAATGTAATCTGATACTCTACTTGGTTTATAACATAGATGCATTTACCATTGTCTAGTTAGTATTACACATTTTTGTTCTCAGTGGTAGAATTTCTACGAGTACTCAGACAGTTCTCTGAGCAGTGACAGGAATAGCAAAATATTTGATTTGTGCTTATTTAATTTGGGGAAATATTGAGCTCAACGCAGTTGCCAAAGGCAGCTGCCGGGCCGAAACCACACACATTGCACACCACTCTCCCCACACACACCGCATTCGAGGGGGGGAGGAGTGGTTTAAGATCTCCTGGCCCAAAGGCAGAGTGTCTCCCTCACGTCAAAACCCATTCTCCACTCCGAATGCAGCCTACACTGCGACGTCATCAGTGACGACTGATGAATGGAGTCGGTGGGTGGCAATTGGATGGGTGGTGTTGGTGGCACCACAAGTGGCACATCATCACCATCATCATCATGGCCTGGCACGACCCTGGCCATGTTCATGTTCAATTAGTGAAACGGCATTGCACTTTGTTCATATAAAATGCCTGCAAGTCTAATTAATTACTACACGATTCCGGTCCCAATGCCAGATGCATTTGAGCCAAACGCAAAACCCGATTGGGTCAGAGGTGAATCCGTGGGCTGTCATCTTGCCCAACCTTGGCAGCTTTCAGCACGCCACATTATTAGGCCATGTCCAGCAATGGGGTAGTGTGCACAGGGAAAAAGATATATCTATTAAAATTCTTAATTATTTAATAAACGCTTTAATTTCCCTAAAATACCATACATTCTTCATAGCAATTATATATTTACTATTAAACTCATTCGATTTAATATAGATAATATTTTTACTTAAATCAGATGTGTTTCCAATCAACTAATTAATAAATAAAACCCCAAGAGAAGGCTAAAATATGTTTCTCTGTCTGTATATTGACTGCTACGGCCAGACAATGGAGGCCTTAGCGCATCAAATTTCTATTTTGGTTAGCGGCAGAGTATTTGCGATTGCATTTCACAAAATGGATGCAATTCATATGTACATCGATTCATAATCAGCAGGCCGCTGGGAGGGGAAAATGGCAGGTTCTCGGCCCGGCAACCTGATCTGCTAAATGCGTACGGAAAACTGTTGGAAAAGTAGAAAATTGCTGCAGCCCATTTGCATATTGAATTACACTCATTGTTGATGTTGTCGTGAGTTAAATCCATGTAGGAGAGGCACCCCCTTTGCTCCTGGCGGCACAGCATCCTTTCGCACATCACCCCACAATTGACAAGCCCCATCCCAGCCTGGGAACATCCTGTCATATCGTATGTGGCTGAATTTCCGGCTGCAGGCAGGCCTGGCATTGTCCCGGCCGGGTACTGCCTTACTTATTTATTTTCAACATTATTTTCTTCGCGTTTTTTACGCCTCTGAGTGACGCTGACAATACTGGCAATTGGCGCAACTGCCACACGCCACCAGCAAATGATATAAAATATTCAGTTATGCCAACAAAGGAGAACAAAATACCCTGAGCTTCCTAGAAAAGAAATAATGGTTGGCGTTACCTTGAAGTATTATAGAAGTTCCCCTCCCAATTTGCCATTAAAATAAATTGGCTAAAAATGCCAGTAAGAAGTAAGCAGTTTATACCAGAGGAAAATTGCATACAAGTGCAAGCTAAATAACGCACCATTAGGTATAAATGGCATACAGTAGAATATAGTATATCGTGAGTCAATGGGAAGTTACGAAAAGCTCTAGTAATTGGGGTCTTATGGAAATATATTGAAAATACTATGTGTATTTCCCAGGAAAACTTATAACAAGTAGGGTAAGAATGCTGGTGATTTTCTCTAAATAAGGCTTATTTTGAAAATAAAGGAAATATGTATATTCTAACATCAGGAAGATGCCAATTTTATTACAGATTTTATTTGCAAATGAAAAGTATTTAAAAAGTAGAATTAAATCTTATCTTCTGTTATATTTAGCTACTTGCATTTCTTAACCTAGAATAGAATAGAAAACTTGCACTAGCCAACTATTTTCACACAGCCATTAAGGTCCCGGAACTCCCTGATGAATGCAATCTTCGACTCTAATGAAATTACATCAAGTTTTTGGAGACCAACTTGAGCCACCTCGTGTGCTAATCAAGGCAATTTGCCATTGACAAAAATGTTAAACAATTAGGATTCAATTTGCAAGTTTTTCAAGCTGCCCATTTCCGTTCGAGTCTTCGAGTCAATGACAACTTTACCCCAGAGAAGCCAAGAAGCCCAGGTCCGTGTCCGTGTCCATGTCCATGTCCATGTCCATGTCCATGTCCATGGCCGGGCTAAAGCCATTTGTGCAAAAAGCATTACAAGGATTTAATTTAAAAGTTTGCAACACTTGGCTGACTGAAACAGTGGCAAGGACGCTACGGGGAGAGATGTGGCAATTAAAGCACATGCAGCAAATGAAAATTTTTAACTTAATATAGAAACGATTCGGTGAATGAATCTGAGTGAATTGCTCTTGGCCTGACGCATTCTTTTTCCATATACACTGGATTTTACAAGAGAATATTATGTTGCTGTGGGCTCCGGTGAAATGTCCTCTTTGGCGGCTTTTAAATATGATATATGAAGATTTTTTGCAAGAAGACCACAGATTGAAGTGGTTTTTATTGGTTGAAGTAGTTCTTCAGGCTCTAGGTATTCTTCAAATATATATTAATCATTTTCAAAGCTGAAAAATGCTCTGAGTATTGTATATACATTTCAAATAATATTTTAATAATATTTGCAAGTAGTATAAATATATATTTCAGCTGAAATTAATGTTTATTTATTTTCTATGGTATCCCAAAGTCGGATTATTAGCTATAATATTTTTACAGCAAGGAAAAAAAAGGTTTTTAAATTTGAGTTGCAGCTGGCGAACCTGCTGAAAAGTTTCGGGGATGGAGAACATTAATTAGAAGCTGCCACGCTCGGCAGACACGCGTCCAGGTGCCTAAAAAAAGTTGCCAACGTGCAACAGCATTTTGGAGGCGGAAGGGAGCCGGGAGCCCCCAAAAAAGTTTCTCGGTTTGTGTTGCGTTCGAGTTTGACTTGCAGTTAAAGTTGATTTTTTATAAACACACATACTTACACGGCAAGAAAATTATAGATTACTGAGATAAGCCAAGGAGTTTCATTTAAAAATAATATCAAATCACTTAGTGCTAATCATATATATATATTTCCAATTACAAATCACATATCTCTGCTTAAATTGACATTATAAATGTATTTTCTTTAAGTGATTACCTTTCTTGTTGGCTCTGGGAGTTGCTTTTAATTAAGGCCATGCGTCAGGCACTTAAACCAGCCTAAGAAGGCGGAGATTAAGTGGGCGGAGGTGCAGCCAGGTGGGAGCGGGTAGCTGCAGGTGGTTCGGCGGAAAATGCATTCTGCCAGCCAGCCAGCATCATTAGCCTCTTTTACTTCTCCCATCAGGTGCTAACTTTTAAGCGTAACATTTAATTTCGCGCTGAAAGGAAGCAACATATGCAGGGCGGAGGGCTGTCGAAGCAAGGTGAGCCCTGGCTGGGGTCAGTTATAAATAACGCAATCTTCACGCACGTAATTCAAATGTGGCGGATGGGGCGTGTCTCGGTTGCGTCTCATTTAGCGCACGTAACCAAATAATGACCGAAATGATGCTCCCGCTGATGGCCAACGCGGCGTATACATAACGCAGCGAACAGCCGTGCGGGGGAGGCGGAGTGTGGAATGGCGAAAAAAAGTAAACTGCGTGCGTATTGTAAATAAAATAAAATGTAACGTAACGAAGCGAAATGTTTTATCAACGTGCCGGAGAGCACTAAACAGGCGCTGCACTGAGAGAAGCGCAAAGATGGCAGTTTTGATATGTAAAAAATATTTCTGAAAATTATTTGTGTATAATTACAGAAATTTATTGATTTTTTCTAATAAAATTAAATAATTCTAATAAATTAGAATTTTTTAAATAATAGTTTTAACTGCTTGCTTTTAAAAATATTTTTTCTAATTTTTACAGTCAATTAAAAATTAAAAAAGTATTTATTCCTTGAGCTAACTCAACATTAATTGAAATAATTATTTAATTCAAAAAGAAACTATTAGAAATATTAAACAAATAATTTAAAACTTTGGTAATTTAGATGTTATGCCTGAATTTAGTTAACTTGTTTGTCATAAGAGTAATTATTACGTTTTTATAATTTCTTATATTACTAAATAAAATCTTTAAAATTCCTTTGAACATATTTCAATAATAAACAAGGACTTTCAATAATTGCCTTAATTTTCCTTGCCTTCCCTGAACTTATATAATTTTTTCCCAGTGCAGCTGCTCCCACTACCGCCTCGCTTTTCAACCACTGACAGATGGCCCGCTGACCAAAGCGGCGCCTGTGGTCCACTCTAGCCGGTGGGAATCGACGGTGTTTTGGTAGTATCCCCCTGCTGATTATCGCTTCTCGTTCAAGTGATATCTGTTGTTGTAATTGTTTGTCCCGTAAATGGGAAGGCGCTGCTCTCCGAGCAGGAAGATAGATTGCAATGGCTACGGGCCATTACCAGGATGAAATGAGGAAGGTAGCCCCGGCGGCAGGCACAAATTTCTTGTCATTAAATTAAAAATAAACGACAATATTTTATGCGCCTATAAATATGCAGCAGCAACGGCAGCAAGCGGAAAGTGAGCAGCTGTTGTTATTTATTTATGCGATTCCTTGTTGTAGTTACACGTTTTAATGTCTTCCTTATGCAGGACTTTTGCTCAGTGTCCACTCCAGAGCACAGGTGTGCTTAGATATCCGAAGAGAAAAAGGCGGCTGAGGGGTGGCTCTCTAAGCCCCTCTAGTCCTAGAAGAATTTATATCTGTTGGTTTTGCTGGAATCTGCCTGCCGGCTGCTCGTAAATTATGTTTAGCAATTGGCAGCAGGAAAGGCTTGGGAAATTGACATTTTGCACTTGCGTCAAGCTGCAACTATTGCAGCCGGATGAATTATTGATGGTCTTGTAAATCAACAATAAAGTGGGATACAGGTCTTATTTTCGGCTTAGATTATTTATATATTCCTACTGGTTTACTTTAGATTCAATTAATATTGTTTTTAAGTAACTGAAATTTAAAAATCAAATGACAATTGGTTAACTCTGATAATAAAGAAATAATGTTTATTTTTTAAATGTAATTATTACTATAGATTAAAGAAATTAATTGGGAAATATTATATTTTTGGTTAAGCTTTTCTTTCCTACAAAAACCTATATAATTAATATTTCTACTTGGGTTTATATATGCTTTAAAAAAGCTATAAATACATTTAAAAATAACTCAGCAAGACAACCTTCGACTGCAGCTCTGTAAAATCCTTTTTAGTTTTCTCTCTCAGGAATTGTTTGCTTTCCAGTTGGTCTCTGAGTTTTAATGATTTTTGGATGCCTTTATTTATCTCCATCAAATCTCGCAAAATACCTCTTCAGATCCTAAATTATTTGGCAGTAAAATTCTTCTCTTGTTTCACACATTCTAAGCAAAAGATACTTTTTCCTGGCAAGATTGCACACACAAATTAGAGAACAATACAAAAGTTCAAAGAAATCTCAATGAATTTTAAGAAGAATAAAATAGTTTCTGAAGGGGTTTTTAACAAAGATTTCAAGAAATTAATTCTTAATGAATCTTTCTGTTAAAAGTATAATAAATATTTCTTTCTGTTCTTGTTTATTATCCCATCTTCTATTCAGTAAACATGTAGATTCTACACACAAATTAAAAACAATACAGAAGTTCTAAGAAAGTATAGGTTCGCTTATTTTTTAAAAGAAATAGTTATAGCTCTTTTTTTTAACGAACTTTTTGAAGAGGATTTTATAACAAAGATTTCAAGATATTAATTCATTAAAGCATCTGAATAAAGGGAGGTATTTCGGGCTTTTAAAAGCATAATAAATATATCTTATTTCTCGTTTTAATCACCCCACCTTCTACCCAGTAAAATATATGAATATTAATCCACGCTATGTGATTATGGTTGAGATTGTATTTATAGTACAAAAGTATATATCGCAATAATTTGTTCTTAGCAGTCTCCTTCCATTTAAGCAATACAAACGATTGAGTAAACCTAGTTCTCAAGGATTTTTACAATTCAATCTTAAAGCTACGCCATTGCCATCCGAATTATCCGGACCGATCTCCAGCTTCGTGTGCTGGAAGAGCCTCTCCTCCGCTTTCAGTTTCCGCCTGGACTCCTTGGACTCGTTCCAGGGCTGGGTGACCGCCGTGCCCCAAATCAGGAAGATCACATTTCCGGCGAACAGGCCGCCGGCCACGAGTATGAAGACCACCTGCCACTGGCTCCGCTGGGTGGAGTCGGTCACCAAGACGCCGACACCCAGCGGCGTTAGCAGGGCCACTATGTTGGTGAAGCTGGTAAGGATGCCGGCCAGGATGCCGGCATGGTTCGGCGACAGATCGATGGTGTTCAGCTCGCTGCCAATGGTGGCGGCACTGCTCACGCCCACACTCAGGGTCACGAGGGTCAGGACCAGCGTCTTCTGGTCCTCGCCCACAAAGGCCAGAGCCAGCAGTATGGAGGCCGGCGCCCAGAGGGCCACGCTCGTGTAGGTCTTCCTCAGCGCCGTCAGGCTGAGCCAGTTCTTCTGGAGCAGCACGTCGGCGATGATCAAGTACACATAGCACATGAACCACATGAGCAGGAACGGCAGGGCGGAGTAGACCGCATTGCTCTTCATGTCCAGGTGCAGGACGCCGCTCAAGTACGTCGGCAGCTCCGCCTGCATGGTGGCCAGGCCCCAAGTGTCCGCACACCTGGCGCAGAGCAGGGCGTACACCGGCACCGAGGTGAAGATGCCCCGCCAGGGGATCTCCATTTTCTTTGGCGGATCCTTGCGCTCCTCCCGCTGCAGGTCCCCCACGATGTAGGCCTTCTCCGCCTCGCTAATGCACCGGGCCTCATTGGCCTTATTCGCTCCCAGTAGCAACCAGAGCAGGCACCAAACCAGGCCCAGTCCCGCCGCGGAGTAGCTGATCCCTGGCCATCCCAGTGGGGATCCCGCTATCATGCCCGTGCCGAACATGGCCAGGACGTTGCCGCAATCGAAGCCCGTGTAGGCAAAGGCGCCGAGTCGCGTTCGCTCCGAGGCGGGACACCAGTTGGCCAGGTGCTGGTGGATGCACGGCCAGGTCACCTGGCACAGGCCCTGCATCAGTCGGATGCCACAGAAGGCCTTCCACCCAGCGGCATAGACTCCGTGCGGCGTCAGAGCACTCAGCAGCGAGGATCCCAGGGTTCCCCAGAACAGGACTGCCTTGGAGCCGAAGCGCTTGCACAGATAGCCGGCAGGGAACTGGGCCAGAGCCGAGCCCCAGTAGTAGCTCGACAGGATGTACGACTTCTCCACCTCCGTCCAGTTGTAACGCTATATCATAGAAGGGGAAAAACCAAGTCAGCCAGGAGGCCAGGAGCTGCCTTTTTGCTTACCCACGGGCGTGTCGCCATCATCACTCGATGCCGTCGTCGTCGTCGAGGATGTGCCATTGGTCATGGCCACCACTGCAACGCCCACGTTGAGCTGCAGGATGGTGTTGGCCGCCAGTCCGACGAAGAGCAGGGCCGCCTGCAGGTGCCGCATGCCCAAGGGACTGGATGCCTTTCCTGGTACCTCCTCCATGTCAGCCATCTCTTGGATTTTATTTCTAGTTGTCTCTTTGGTGCATGGACAGCCTCCGGAGAAGCTGGAACAGACAAATGGCAGTTGATTTATTTATGGGAAATCAATTTAAAATCTGTGAAAAACGTAGCTTAAATAATTATTTCAAGGGAAATTGCACTTTTTATATATTCACATTTAATAATCACATGTTTATTTATAAAAATTGTCAAGATATTTAATTTTCTTTCCAGTTTTCTGAGCTGTTTTTTGCTTAAATTATAAAAATTATTTAATGTGGGCTTATTACCACACTAACACTTGTCAAGAATGTAAAAATTGTTAAGACAACTGGTTAAACGGCTTACTTAACAGTTTACTTAATAAAAAACAATTTTGTAGAATGCATTTTATGTTACATGGTCAATGAATTTGCTTATGAAAGCTCTTTGCTCTTATTTTTTAATTTTACGAATTTAACTTACATCAACATTATTTATTTTACACAATTAAGCTCTTAAAATCGTATTTTATTTTTATAAAACCCGAAGGTATTTATTTCCGTGAAACTAGAGCTATTATTTATGCAGAAATCAAAATAATTCGACGCAGAGATGACTAATTTAAGTAGTAATTTTAATTTCACGTCAAGAAATCATTGATTTATAGATCAGAGGACATCACTTCAATCAGCTTAAAGAAGTCTTATACAAAACTGTAGAAATATCTCTAATTAATTAAATTGTAAATTTGCACAATTGATTTTCACAGCTTTAAATTGGTTTTAAAAGTTCTCTAAATTCATCAAGTGCAAACTGTTCCGGTAAATGACCAAATTAACCCTTTTTTGTTAAAAAGCTTTATGTTATTTTCCAACCAAATGACTATTTAAATGATTTCCTCCCATTTGAACACACTCCTAATCAGATTGATGAGAGAAGGGCAGCCAACCGAATTGGCAAGCTGTTCGCTTTTTGAATCTGAATCTGGCCAAGCTTCGATTTGACCAAATGCAATTGCAGGATTTCTGGTGCATTCTGTCTGGGCAAACACAAATACACACACATCGTACACCCCCTGAAACCCTTCAATGTACCTCCCCCCAGCAGGATATTGCTCCCATGAAATTCCCTTGTTTGTTATTTTAGATATTTTTCGGGTTTTGTTATTTTTTGCGATTTTTGTGCTGTGTTCGGGATTGTTCCTCTTGTTTTGCCAATCTGCCTGAGCTCGAGTCGAGAGTCCCCGGCTCTCACAATCAGTTAGTGTGCAAATTTCCTCGATAATACCCGTACGCAACGGGGGAAAAAAAAAAATATAAAAAAAGAAAACACAGCGAGAACGTAAAAAAATAAAAGAGAAAAAGCTGAATTTAAATCTCAGCATTTACAATTGTATCAGCGCAGCTAACAAGATACTTTTCAGTGCCACCCAGATACACTCCCACACACACTTTTTTCAATTGTTCTAATAGTTGGCAACGTGTGGACGACTGCCAATCGTCGAAAGTTGGGCTGTCGGTGTTCGGTGGGTGGCTGGCAGTGGGCAGTGGGTGGTGGCAGTGCCACGTTTGCTGTCCACCTATAATGCCGCCCGAAATAAAAACAATGACATAGTTGGGGATTCAGGAAAGTGCATCGAATACGAGATATGCTCTACTAGTTTAAAGAATTTATACAGCGTTTGGGGCTAATATTTAAGTAAAAAACTAACTTATAATTCTCAAATCCTTATTCGGGTCATGTGTTTCTTGAAGAAAAAATGTCTTATCCTATAATCCTGCTCAAAATAAAAACGAAGTCATAGATTAGAGTTTCGGGTATTGAGTTATACTCAATTTAAACAATCAATGTAGGTTTATGTTATTACAAAATATTTTCCTATAATTACGAACTCTTTTTATTTTATAACATAAATAATAAAGTAAAATAAAACATTCTTTCTCTAAAAATTAAGCTTACCATAACAAAAATTATATAGAAGAGAAGAGATATTCAAAAAAGTGTACAGATCACTCTATATGTATATTAATATACTTTTAGAAATTCCCTATAATTCCCAAGTCTTTTTTCAGGTTTCCTAAGATAAAAATGTATTTCTTAAATGGAAATATTTGCCTTTTTGGAGCTTTTATTTTCTTAAAAGAAATCGAAATATGGCTTTTATTAAATATCAAGTCATGTACTATTTTTTATCAAATAAAATTCACTGAAACCACAAAGAAGTAAAATTCTTTTTTCTTATATCACACTCAATCCGTCATAGCTAAAGATAATTTTTGTATAATTGTAATTAAAGCCTTTTTTAGTATTAAACTATATAAACAAATTTTTTATTTTCTGTACAAAATAATCCCATTCATTATCAATTCACTGATTGATATAATGACCATAGATAACGATAAAAAAGAACCGAGAGATATACAAACTAAGCTCATTTTGTATACGGAAACGGTTATATTTTGGAGAGGAAGACAATGGGAACTATATATACATTTAGGGCAATTTTATAAATATATACATAAGCTATTTAAATGTATTTAAAGCTAAGAACCAGGGATGGCAAGGGCGTCGGGAAATTATCTTGGCCAGCTTACCACTTTAGATATGTCTGTCAGACTTTTTGCCTTATACAAACACACGCGGCCAAGTTTTATTATCAATGCCGGGTGTGTGTGGTGATAAAAAATTATATAAAATAATATTCCACCGAGACAAGACAATATACAACAATTTGGCCATTAACACGAGACACGAGTCGTCGCCCGAAATTCGTATCTACTTTTATTAAAGATAAAGAAAACAGATTGTTGTTTTATTAAATAGGGAAATGGTTTTATATCATAAGAGAGCAAAGTTCAGTAAACTTTCAATTGAAATCTTGGTTACAATATACAGAAACCATCTTGAACATTTATGGCTGATGAAATCTTGAATAAATCTGAGAAATATTTTCCTCAGTCATCTTTTATTTGCTTTATCAGCAATATTTTTTTTTTCTGTTCCTGCAGACTCTTTGGTAATTGAAGCTTTAATTGTTTATGCGCCAACATAAACAAGAAAGCGATATTCCCGTCGGATTCAGTGAGTATCGGGTGAAAATAAAAAATAAGAAAAAGGTCGATTCAATGCGTTTAGAGGTGTCCTTGTCTGTGTATTTAGATCTCAGTGTATGTGTGTGTGTGTGTGGGGGCTCTTTTTGGGGACCGATTCTGCAAATATTTGCACACTCGAAATTGTTTAGTTTTGCATTTTTGTGCCACATTTTCCAAATTACTTCGAGCCTGACACGGCCATTTTGCTGGGATCGCTGCATGTGAATTTTGATACTGCTTTTTTCAATTTAATTTAATTTAAAAAACACTGAAATCACATATAATTCAAAGAATTTACTGCAAATATCTTCGGAAGTATGTAAATAGTTTGGTGCAACTTTGTTGCTGTTGCTGTATATGCAAACTGTGCATTTATTTACTTGCTAACCGAACCTTTTGTTGCTCTTGCTGTTGTGCACTATTAATATCTGATTTTAATTTGTTTCTGTTTTGATTTTGTTGTTCGACCCGTTTTTCCGATTCCGATTCCGATTCTTAGCGCCGCGTGCTGTTAGTTAGCGCTTCTTTTTCCGATGCCTCTATTTCGAAACCACTCTATTATTTTTCTCTATTTGCTGTGCGCGATCGCGGACGAACTGCTCCCGCTGCCGATGGCCGATTGGCGCTCTCAATTCCACTTTATTTTATTTTATTCGAAATGCGAAGCGACGCGTCGCGACGGCGGATCGTTTGTAATTATTTTGTTCTCTGTTCTCTGGCGGGGAGAATCGGGAAACTGAAGTCGCCGCCAGAGCACTGTGGGCAAAATTACCGGTTTCTCGGAATAAGTTAACAACTTGTTAACTTGTCTGTTAAATACTTACCAACAAGAAACTTTACCTATCAGACATATATATTCCTAGGCAGATTCTGAATGAAAATAAGCCGGATCAGACTACTATATCCTATGACTTTTACAGGCAAGACCCATAAAACGTTGGAACCTAGCGGCTTTCTAACAGAATTTATATAGTTTTGTCAAGATTGGATCATGTTTTTCTATACTTTTCATAGGAACAATCAGACCAAAAATTGCTTTGCTGCAACAGCTGACTTTAACAGCTGATATTTAAGACTCAACTGTTCAATTAACATTTGCGGTATGTAAGATAACATTTTGATCTATTTTTAACAACAAAACACCACAAAATTCCCATGGTGCTGGGCCGGCCGCGTGAGAGAGCGGGAATTTGCCGATCGTCTCGTCACTCGTGAGTCAGCACGTGATATCAGCGAGTAGAGGCAAGTGACGTCAGCGGAGTTAGTGGGAGTGCGGAACTTACAATAGAGTTTAAGATAATAGCAGAAAATATAAGGTGTATTGGAGGCAAAATATTTTACATTTTATATTAAAAGTTTGGATAAGCAGTTAAAGTTATTTATTTAAAATAAGTCTTTGAATTTTCGAATACGAATTCAATATATACAATAAATATGGCCTATAAATTTTACCGCGATTGTAAAAAACTGCTTAACTAAGTGGGAAATGTTTGCTTTTTGATTGTTAAATTTTTGGCTGCAGGTTTTTGACATTTTTCCTTAACTTTGATTTCTTGCTAAATAAAACTGATTATCGTAATGTTACTCTCTCTCTCTCTATATATATCAATACATAATATTTTTAACCAATAAAGTTTATTATCTTAATTTCCTTGCTTTATGTTATTTTTCTAATACTTCTATTTAAATCCCATTCAAATTCCAACGTCTTTCGCTCTCTGACACAAGCTCACTGCTACGAAACAGACAGCAGTCGATCGACGCCAGCATGTAGCTTCTTTCTTTACAACAGCTGCTTGAACAGATGTTCAGGGCAGTATATTTTAGTATATTCTTCTTGCCACGATCAGTATTTCGCGTGGCGCTATCGACGTGACAAATTGGTATTTTTCGTGTTTCCAGTTTGAAACAACACAGCAACGGCGGTTTTCGATCGGTTGTGTTTTTGTTGTTGCTGCAAACAGAACAAACAGAAAGCGTGCAGCGCGAGTGATTTAAATTAATTGATACTTAATTCGCCGACAGCCGTTAATGCGCAAGTGGCGCCTAGAAAAGTCACAGAAAATAGCGAAAAATCCGTGAGTTGTTCAGTCAGTCATACAACTACAACAACAACAGCAAGAAAATCCAACAGTTGGAAGAGTTGGAAGTGCGCGAGAACAAAGCGGAGCTGCGGATAAAAAAGCGCGCAGTTGACGAATTTGTGGGAATAATAATAAGGTGGAAGCACACACGCAAAAACGTACACAAAAAGCGTGCGCCATTATTGCCGAAATAATAGTTTGATTTTGATGTCATTTGAAAGTTCGCTCTATGATTTTTCCAGCTCCGCCTTCCAGTCGGCATTTGGTTATACGTCAATCCCCTTTGTGTCTAGTTTCGGTCTCGTTCCGTTATATTTTTTAGCTTTTTCCCCCGTGTCCTTCCTTAAACTCCTTCCGCGCGTGCAACGCGCTCCGATTTGCCTCGCATTGCCTCGTTTGTGTTTTTATTGTGTTGTGTGTTCGAATTGGCGACGGTGATCACTTGGCCGCGGTGAAATAATAGCTTGAAAATCCGGAACGATTCCGCCGATTCGTCCAGTGTGTCCAGTTTCCAGTAAATAGGAAAGGAAAACAAAACAAAATCACGTGTGGTGTGCACGCACTGGAATTTTTTTGAAGATCGCGGATGCAGATCTTCCAAGTTCCAGCGAAAATACAGTGATTGCTCGAAAAGTGAATATGTTTAGAATTGGCAAAAATAATAATAATAATCCATTAAATTAATTAAATTATATCACAGTAACTTTTTAAAAACTGTCATATGCTAAAACTGCTGTATTTCAGTGATTGCTCTAATTGTGAAAGCTTTTGATTATAATAGTATAGCAAATAAAATCTTTAAATTTTTGATATTGAGAACAACTAAGTCATGTTTATTTTTTGTTTTTTATTATTTATTGTTTTGTTATATTATTATATTAATCAGTTATTATTTGAAATTTGAATTTATAAATGTGTTTTACAATTGTCCAAATTAAACTTATATTTTCGAGCAATTTTGTTTTCCCTCCAAACCGCGAGTGTTGAGAATAACCATAAAATTCTCCCTCAGTCAATTGCAGTGATTATATCTTAATTGGATTATATATATATCCTATTTTTCCGTGCACCGTCTCTCATCTTTATGAACGTGTCAAAATTATCCAAGTGTCTATGATTCAGATCAAGAACTGAATTCTACAATTTTAACCAGAAGCCAAAATTTTAACCCGGGTATTATAAAAAACAAAATCGGGAATACAACAGAAACCATATTAATATCAAGAGAGCAAGTTTGCCGCCGATTGCTCACCGTTTTGTAAGTTTTATTTCTGTTTTTCTCCCACTTTTTAATGTATTTATCCTCGCCTGCATTTTATTGTATTATTTATCTTTATTTTCAACGATCTCTGTTTATTAATACATTTTTATCATTACCGCTTTGTACCTTGGCCTGCCTGATTCCGAAATTCCGGATGCCCAGCTCTTCTTACCTTTTTTATATTACATTTTTACCTGCTGCCCACGCACCCTATGTAACCCCTATCTCTCTTTCTCTCCTACTTTCGCTGTCTCTGTCATGCACTCATTGTCCGTGATTGCGTTTTGTGTTTCTCCTCCTTTTTTTGCTACCTCATATTTTGGTTGCCCTACAATTGGTTAGGTAGTTGAGTTCGGCCTTGGGTTTAGGTATATTGGGATTGTATATACACTATATTACACTTGATTAATAATTATTATTATTCAACTTAACTGAATTTATATTAAAAAAAAAACTACAAATTATACAGTAAATAGGAAATATCCTAAATAGAATCGAGTTCTCCTTTATAATGAATATGACCGGTTAGAAATTTTAACGATATCTAGTAAACCAATTGGGAATTCTAAAAATTTCATATTGCTTAATTTATACATTTTTATTTCGCTACGTTATGAACCCGGATCTAAAACGCAAACAATTAACAATAATTTACCCCTTTTACTTTTTCGTAAATTATTTAATATATCTAAGACAATTCCCATAATTATTTATCAATTAAAAATTCGTGAAAGCTGACCTTGGGGGTATCTTTAAAGTCTTGAGTGATTTTTAATTTCCAGAGTTTTGTACCCTGATTACAAATTGTTTATTTGGTTTCCTTTGTGGTTGTTGCAGTCTTATTGTGCAATTCCACCACCGCCGATCTCATCGCTCCCCATCCCATTCTCTCTCTGTTCTCTCGGCCCTTTTCTTTTGCGCCGTGTTTCGTTCGCTTTTATTTGTCCACCTCTGATTATCCGTCTCTAGCTCTCTTTGCATAATTTCGCTGACTCATTTTTGGCATGCTCAATGTAATTTTCATAATTTTCGGTTACTGCGATCCCCCTTTCCCCGTCAGTTTATTATGGTCCCCTTTGCTTTGCCTGTCTGTGGTTTTTGTGGTTTTGACCACACACGGATCCACCGCACACCTGACTTTGACTGTCCCGTGTGTGTGTGTGTGTTCCACGTAGGTTTTTCATTTTGTTGACATTTTTGAGCTTGTGGCTTCTCGCTCTCGCTGGCTTTGGTCAAATGGGGGAATCCCGCGGGGAACACTGCAGCTATTTATTCTGTTTAGTTTCAGTCGCTGGTGCTAATGAATACCAGAGCACCAGCCAGACCGTCTATGTGCAACATAGGTCCGTGGAAGAGTTTCGGGAAAAACATTGAAAGATTTATGAATGAGTGTGTGCTTTGGCTCTTTAAGGTGTATTTTCTGTCCGCGCTTTTCAGTGTTTTCAAGCTGCGCTGCTTCATTCACTAATTTTGTTTATTTTCCCCTTGGAAATGTATATATTTATAATTTTCGTTGGGGCCCTAAGTTTAAGTGTCAACAAATGCTCATCATTTCCTTTTGGGGTAAAATCGTTCTTTTATTTATTGCCATAATTTAATTACTTTAAACTTATTTCCTATAATTTATGAACATTATTTGCAATGAATCCCTTAGCTCAAAAAGCTTACAAATATCAACAGAAACAATTATACAGAAAAGGAGTTTAATTTCTCCATAAAACATATGTCGGCTCTCAGTTCTTTTTCTACTGAAAAGCCAGGGGCTCGTTAATGGATATTTTTATTTATTCGCCCCTTAAAGGCCCAAAGTGCGTACTTGTACTCGGATTGCATCCGTAGCGATTCATGTTCGTCTTTAAAGAATAAAAAAGTTAACGTGGAAAAAACTCATGAATCGCAGTATCCAGTGTCGTACAACTAGCGCCGTTATTTTAGACACAAACGAGTCATTTATAGAGGGCCAAAGAGGGGTTCCGCTCCCCAGCGGGGTGGCGGAAGAGGGCAGGGGCGACGCGACGCCGAGTCAAGCGTAATTTGCAAACAAAAAGCCATTAAAATATCAAATTAGCGTCTGGCTTTGGCTGTGCGAGTTCGGGATTTAGTGGAAGTCTCCAATTGTTGTCGTCGCCAGCGCTTGGCCCCCTTGCCACGCCCCCGTCCACCACCCCGTCCATTTGTTTTGTGCAAAATCGAAAGTAAATGAAATGTGGCACCCGCATGTGCTGCATTCAGTCATCAATTTGTTGATTAACAGTTGTCAGTCCAGCACACACCGCCCACTCACCCACTTACCCGGCCACCCTGCCTGCCATCGTCACCCTGCAATATTTTTTTACTCCGATAAAAGTCGCGTGTGTTCAGTGCACCAAGAGAAAAATAGTATACTTGGTTATTTATTAAATATAATTTTAATTGTTCAGTTTAAGAAAGTAATCTTAAACTATTGCTTTTCAAAAGGTCTTACTTAAAATCTTTTACAGAGTTTGAAAGTGTCATTTAAAAGGGTATTTTTCAAAAGAAGAAAAGGCATTTAATAGAGATAGTTTTACTAATTAAAAGTATCAGTGCTAGTGTAAACCCTATAAATTAGTAACCTGCCAATTAAGACAAAATTATATATTATTAAATAATTACAGAAGTTGATTCTGGTTAATAATAATAGTATGTTATTAAAAGGTGGACTATATTGTTTCAGAATAATGTATAGTTCTTACTATAAATATATCTCTAAATTATAATTTATTTCCCTATTTTCTCTGTGCATATACAAAGTTATCAAAAGGTTTTCGTTAGTTTTCTCTTATCAGCCATTAGAAGAAATTGTTTCTGTTCGCCACAAAAGTCTCGTTTGCTTTTTCTAGATAACCGAATTTACACGCCGCATTAAACTCCAGTTGTTTCACTGCCAAGGCTGAATGCGTGCCGTAATAAAAGATAATTAAAATAAAAGCATAACAGAGAAAGAACGAAACAGAACCGTATAGAACAGAACAGAGCAGAAAGCTGAAACACGTTTTACCTGTACTGCAATCGAAACTGAGTCACTGGGTTGAAAGAACTTCGCTTGGGGATGAAGCCAGCACAAAATGGTTCTTATTCGAGAAATACAGAAATACGACAAAAAGCAAACTAAGCGGGGCGGCAATCAAATCATCAAGAGTAAATTTATGACGGTCTGAGGCACTCAGTCCCCTTGCAAACTGCGTCGAGAATTAAGCCGGACTGGGAGTTGTCGCGATCAATGGATCGTATCTTCCTCCAGACAGAGACAGATCTCCCTGCTCCATATTTGGATGAGCTTCTCATGTCGTCTCCCTTGCGCAAAGCGAGAAAAGCGAAAAGCGAAAAGTTCTGGGGCCACGCTTGCGCATTTTGTTAATTTTCGGTTCGGTTTGGTTTGGTATGACTTGGTTCGGGGTTCGGTCTTCTCTGCGGTGAGCGGTGAGTGGTGATCGTACCCTTCCCCTACTCGTAGTTACTCGCATATATGTGTACGTATACCCAAACGCGTTTCATAAATTATCAAGTTGAATGCCCAGTTTTGAAATTTCAACGGGCCTGACCTTGAGCACAAATTTTCGGGGCTTCGGAGCTTCGCGCTTCGGGCTTCGCTCTCGTGTTTTTAAGTGTGGCGCGATTGTATCTGCATATGGCTGTTCATACCCGGCATTCACTGAAGAGGGTATGCTGTATGCTTCAAAAAGTTGGGCTCATCTGTAGGAATTTAAAACATGTGTGAGTTTCAGGCAGATCTGATTTATCTAAGCTTAAAGAAATCAAGGAATCACTATTAAATTTAAAGAGTTCTAATAAGAAAATAAGGATCAAGGATTTAAGATAGTTCTTTTCGTTGATTAGTTGAGGTTGATTTTTAATAGTACTTTCCGGTGTTAGACTCCGAGCTTCACATTCGGTGGCCAACCATGCTTTAACATTATTCTATATTTGGGATATATAATATAAGAGGAACATATTAATTTAGGGATCTAATGATACTTATGAGACAAACAAATTTAATTTATTAAATAAATATTTAATACTGTTAAACGTAAGAACAAGATGGGTAACCAAAAGTCGGAAGATGGAAGCTCCTTAGAGTTCTTGTTTAGACCCAAGTTTGTTACATATATTTGTCCGATGTTTGATTGCTTCCGAGCCAAGTTTTGGTGTTCTGGTAGTTTCTCCGTTTGCGTTTTTCTCCACTCGGTGCTGCCAAGCGTTGCGATCCAGTCTGTTTCTCACAGCTAATGGTTGCCGAGAGGAAACAAATCGGGGAGGCCAAGTCTTAGGGACAAGTGCGCAGAGCCTTTTCGCTTTGGTTAATTAACGCAGCCGTACAAATTAACTAACGCACATGCGTAACCCGAAATACAAACACACACAGTGACGGATATAGTCCGCTCTGAAATGATTAATGATACTCCATTTTTTTCCTCGACTCTACTCTTTGAACTTGGCTCTCGAACAATACGAGCGGAAAAAGTGCGTGAGTCTGGTAACTGAAACCGGTTTGGGCCCTCGAATTTGCCACTCTAAAGAAATAGAAGAAAAAATCAAACCTACACCAGTGGGAAGGTCGAGTTGATTAGGATTGATGGACTGTGCCCAGCCATCTAAGGCATTGAAATCACCAAATATACATATATGCATATATATATATATATATCTGCACAAACAAATGCTAGATTTAATTATGTCTGGCGTGGAATTTTCATTGATTTTCCAGACGAAACTCGTAAAACATGAAAGGCCAATCAGCGCACACGCTCAAAAATAAGATGAAATAAGAAAATCGGTTTCGGAAAATGCCCAACGGACCATCATCATCATTATCGACTTGCTCAGTGGTTGTGGGGTGGCGGGGTCTTGGAGCACCCATATTTATTGATATTCGCCATGATCGATCTTTTTCCGTCTGGCTTAGTTCTCGACCTCATCTCCTTCGCGGGATGTTGTCGAGTGTAAAATGCGTCAATTTGTTAAGGTGTTGATGGGTGATGCAAATGAACACGGCCTAGGAGTATATGGCGATGATGATGATTTCGCCTGTCATATTATGGGGCATTATGCAGCCAGTGTGTGTCTGTGGGTAGGCATGCATCAATTGGGGGATATGTGCCGCATAATAGACCGCTCAAATGGCCCACAAGCCGACGGACATACATCACATCAATCGAGTGAGGTGGCGATGGCCGTGTGTTGTCACTCATGGGGGGAAAATCCCCTCTACAATTCTCTGCAATTTACTGTTGATAATTGTACACTGAAAATGGGGAATAGAATTGGGTTATCCAGTATTTGGACCAGATATTAGGTTATTCTGATTTTATTAGTTAATCTTCTAAGCTGTAAAAATGATTCCTCACAAAAGTAGGTCACTCTTATTATGCTTCTCAGCAGATCTTGGTCACTCTAGCAATGGTTTTAATCAGAGATCTTGACTACTCTAATAATGATTTTGGCCACTGTCTCATTACTCATTACTCTAAAAGAATCCTAATGAGGATCAGATTGATCGTTATAATGAATACCTATTAGTAAAATGAAAGAAATATAATTAAAATAAAAGAATTAGTGACTCGAAAAATGCTACTTAAAATGCCAATTAGTTTAGTAATTAAGATATGAATTAAAGTGTATAATTGTTGAACAGTTCTTCAGTCTAATCACTTATCAAGTACCTTTGGTCAAGCTATAAAGTTGGAAGCAACTTTTTTGCTGATACTTTTCTTTTTCTGTGCATCAGTTTATTTTTTATCAGGCTGCACGTATGTGTCAAACATAAGCTTGACAACTTAAATACCACACACGTTACCTACACGGTAAGATTGTGTGCGATTGTCTGCGAGTGTTTGCCGTTTGATTGATAAGAAAGTGAGGCGACAGCTGTTCGGTGGCTGGAATTTGTTCAGCTTCTTCGGTTGCCGGGCTAAAAAATGATGATGAAAAGAAAATAAGGGGTAGGAAGGAAGGGTTTCAAAGGGTGGTATTGGAAGTGTTGCTTGTGTGTAATTAGGGGTGCAATTTGCCCGTTACCCCCAGACTCACATGTCAAGGGTTCGGCAAGGGGAAGTGTCAAGAAATCTTAAGGAGTGCCCAAGGACTCTCCTAAATAATGTACAACATTTGTAACCATATAAGTCATAATCTGTGCATCAATAGTGATAAACTATATCGAATATTTTATAAATTTTCTCCACATGTACACATCACAAGTTAACAACCAAATAAAACTATCAATCAATCAAATCAAACTGTAGATAAACAAATAATCACTCAAATAAATGTACACACCGCCCCACATCCTTACTATACGTGGATGTATATTCAAATTATATATTCTACATATATCCGAAAGTAAATACAAAATATATATATTAATAGTATTTTATGCGCTTGCTGTTGTTGTGCCGTTTCACATATTTTTTGGTTTGTTTTGTTTATTATTTTGATTTATTTATTGGCTCATCTCAACCACCCACCCCTCACTAAATGTGTATATTATTCTGCCTGTCCCTAAAAGCTGTTTTATCGCCCTCTCTTTTTATTGCCATCTTTCTGTACCTCTCTCTTCTGCACACTATCTCTGTCTATCTCTCTCTAACTCTCTCTGTCTCTTTCTCTCTCTCTCTCTGAATCCCTGTCTCTTGTTTTGGTAGTCTGTCTGCGGCCCTGTCTTTATCGTGGGTGTTGCGCTATTTTGAAATGTTTTCTAAACATTTATACAATAATTTTAAATGCCATTTTCACAATAAAAATATTCTATAAATATCTTCACAATCCAATGGGAAATGCTCCTCGAATTCTATTCTATTCTGTTCTATTTCTATTCAGCTAATGAGATTCTTCTGTACAAGCTGTAAAAATTACATCTAATAAAGTAGTAAATGGCTTTGTTGTATTGCTAATCAGGCACTATAATGTAAAGTTTTCCCTCTCCTAACTGACGAATCTGGGGAACTTAAAGAGCTGAAGCAAGATAATTTTTTTGTAGAGCTCTCTTCCAGATCTCGAAGAATGTTGGCAATAGAAGCTTCAAGGATAGATATTACTATCCTTAAAAGATAACATTGTAGGCAGGTTTTTTTACGAACTTTTTGCCAGGTAAATTGTGGTCTCATGTCATTAATTGGCATTTTGCATAATAAGGCTGCTCTTATAAAGCTGTCTGTTTTTTATTTAATGAAGCGACTTTATCAAAGTTTCCTCCAGCTCATTTTCTGAACAAAAAGTTTTCCCAACTATTTTTCCTCATACCTAGAACTCCTCCACTCTCTTTCTCTGTCTCCCCTTCTCTATTTCTATCTATATCTCTATCTCTGTGTCTGTCCCACTTTCTTCTTGCAAGCTTAACCAAGATCCATGCCTTGCATTATCAATATATATATATAAATTTGTGTACAAATCAAACACTACCTCCAGAACCCCAAGATATATATTGATATACAAACGAAACTTGTTGTCTCATATCGGAATTGTTTTGTTCTCTTTCGATTCTTACAGGCGCCCGTCCGCTCCCCCTTCTACTAGTACAGCCACTGCTACTAGCTACTAGCACCACCAAAAAATTAAATAAAAAACAACCAAAACCAACAACACCAATCCAACAGCAGTGTCGTGTGCAGTGTCAGTGTGTCTAAACCGAAATCAAATCCAAGCCCCTCGATTTGGCCAAGTTTGCGAGCTCAGCAAGCCAGGCCAACACAGCGCATAGAATATATTGCTAAATAATACTACTTGTTGTGTGTTTGAAATATAATCAAAAAGATACCAAATCTTTTTGTGTTGACATCCCATGTGAGATGTCTTAATCCCCGGGCCTTAGGTGAATGTCAAATGCAAATTTATTAGAGTGCTCTGGCCAAAGAAATTAATTTCTTTGAATATTCATTAAATCGCCGCCAATTACTTGCTTGATTTCCAGTGAATTTGTGTTCTCATAAATTATCAGGAGCAGGAGGAGAAGAAGAAACCATCCCGTCGTCTATAAATAACCCTATCGGCTATATAGTGTATTTTATTTTTAGTTCTTTTAATTTGTATTCCATATTGTGTGTGCCTCGATTTTGTCGGTTGTCCCCCTTTGTTGGCCTATGGCTCACTTGAAATAGTTAGTTTGGTCGCGATATCTCAAGCGTTGCTATCGAGCCGAAGCCAAAATCATTTATCACTAAACCTAGAAGGCGCCAGCCAGCGCTGAATGCGGCTCCACATGTGTGGGTTCCTCTAAAGTGGGTGAGTAAATCAGCTGCAAATCTTATCACATAAATCTACCCATATATACATATACATATATATCTGATTTCCCTTTTATTTTAAGACATTCGGAAGTATCTATGAGGGGGGCAACTGTCACATAAATTCATTCAGGCGTCTCGACTTTGACTTTGAATGAGAGAAGGTGGCTGCCTGCGCTTTTGTGGCAGTTATTAAAAATATTTCTTGAACAGACAGTGCGTTTCGGTAGCATTTTCTGTAAGCCTTTTAAAACTTTTAGCACTCCAAATACTTATTAATATCAAAAGTAGGGAGATTTATCATTATTTTTCTGATATTTAATTATAATTGAAGTCCCAAGTAATAGATATTTGAATAGGTGAAAATAACTTTCAGTTAGCTGCTTTTAATTCATATTTTTCTAGCGTGCTAAAAACTAGTTAATCATCGAATAGATTCTCCTCTAGACTTTATAATCTCGTATCGCACTGCATATATCAAAACTTGGCCTTCATGTCTTGGCTCTATTTTTCCTTGGCCCTATCTTACTTTATTTGATTCCTCTGCTGCATATCATTTATGCGCAGACAGAGGGCGACTGTCTCCTCTGCATGCTAAATAGACTCCGCTCGGCTAGGTTTCCCGGGTCTGGGGCTTCTGCCCAACTGAGAATGCCAAGGAGTCGAGTAGTTGAACTTGCTTAGAGACGACACACACACGACGGGTAAATTCTCCTGTCCTCGACCAGGGTACGGAGGGGAGAGATATCTGTGGGACTCGGCTTGGGTTTGGCTTGAGGCAACAGCTGCTGCTGCACTTGAAGTTTGTCTTAGAATCGCAATTGCATTTCGGTGGCTGCGAGAGTTCCCGGCCAAAATGTGTTTGTAATTGACTTCAATGGAATTATGAAAGTAAATGAAGCGTGAGAAAGAAATGAAAGCCAAAGTGTGGTAAGAATAGAGTAGGCAAACCCTTTAAGATAAGTATTTAGAAGAAGAAAAGTCTGTGTAGTCTGTGAGTTAAAATATATAAAAGCCAGCAATTTAGTGCTTAGGAATCCTTTAATAAATTTAAATAAAATTTCAATGCTGTCTTACGTATGTAATTATTAAAAAGCTTAGTATTTACAAAGAATAAAGTTGGTTTCCACCTATTAGCTTCATGTTCTATGAACCTTTAATATTCATATCTAGTTCTTCAACATTTCACTCTATGGTTTCAACTTCACTACCGACTAATGTTCTTTTATTTAAATATCCGAAAATGTAGCTTTTGGTGTCCACAATCTTTATGTATTTTGTTTATGCCATTCAATGTCATCATATTTCGACAACGTCGCTTCAAATGCGCTCAAAACTCGAAAAAAGAAACCAAACTAAGTGCAACCACACGACTTTTGTTGCTGTGTCAACATGGCGGTTTTGTATTTTTGTATTTTTTCTAGCTAAGTAATGACTCGGACCAAACAAAAACAATGGGTTTCGGGGAGAAGTAGCTATACAGCACATACATTTTGAGCTTTTGGATAAATAAATTTGCAGCAGCATCATCAGATCATTGGGCTTAAGCTCCATTATGGATTTTATTCTACTTCCTCACTTTTTGCTGGCTGTTGGTTTAGACTCCCACGCGTTTCCATTTCATTTGTTTTTCGGATGGGAAATAGTGAACTACTTGAAGCTCCCCGAACTGCCCTCAAGTGCTGGAGCACAACTATGAAGTGCGACACAAATGTGTGGATGGGAGCTCATAGAGGGGCCCATTTACATGGCCTCAGCAGTTTTAAGTGCATTTGGACATTAGCCCGGGCAAGACAAAAATCTCAGAGTTGCCGAGGGGCAACTACACACAGCTTGTTTGCTTCTCCATCGCCATCTCATCCCGCCGCCTCTCCTGCCATTTTCGCAGCCGGGCAATTTTGCCTTAGAATTTATTTCAATTGCTCTTAAACGAAATAAACTGTTCCGATTGCGATGTTCTCTGTGGGTGAATGCGAATCCGAATCCGAATGCGATGAATACGGCGCGGCGGCGACATCATCACCTAGAGTCATTAGAAGTGTGGCCCACGCACACCGGCTAGCGAGCAATGAGGCAATTTTCACCGGCAAAATGTCATCCATAAACCTCAAGTCTTTATGTGCAGGTGGGGAAAATTAATAATTTTTAATTATTCCATCGGAAGAAAAAAACAAATTTTGAGACCTTAGTTTCATCTTCTTTTTATAAAGCGTTGCGTACTATATCTAAATAAAACTACAGGAAATAACTTAATTTATTTTTTAAATAGCAAAAGTATCTGGTCAATATAAAAATACATAATAAATAAGAATAAGCTAAATTTTAAAGTGGAATTAATTTACGAGGACCTCTTCTCATTTACAATATTGTTTTCAATGAAAACCGCTTTTAAAATCAGTACAAATTTATTTATTTGCCACCTGAACTTCATTTCAATAGTCATGTATTTATTTTTCAATTTGCAAACGTCTTTTTAATTAATTTAAATTACGCTTTTCTTAAATTGTCTTAATTGTTTGAATTTTACCTAGTTTACTATGCTCTAAATCCCTTTTATTCCATTTTCTCTTGGCCAATTGTTGCAGCTGACTGCCTTTTCCTGGGCCAACTATCAGCAATAAAATCAAAAACTTTAATTCAACAAATTAGCCAAACAGCAGGCGCTGTGAAAACAAGCAAGCCAGAAAGCAGGCACCACCACCTGTTGCTGCCTCCTGGCTGGCCTGGCCTGGCCTGCGAGAAGATATCATTAAATTTCACTTAAGCTGTTCAAGGAGCCCCAGACAACTCCAGACACCGAAAACAAGAACGACAACGACAACGGCAATTCGTGATGCCGTTTGGCGGGGCGAGCAGGGGGCGGAGAGACAGGAGTTCCCTGCTCGACGGCCAACATCTATCCAGCCAGCCGGCTACGGGCTCCAGCTCGGAGATTCTGGCAGCAGCAAGTGCCAAAAAAGTGGTTTAGTTTTTTGCCTTTGTTTTTCGCCCCCATTCCCCGAGACATTTTCCGGCGGAGGCGCGTGCGGCGGTGCATTTTCCCCGGATTTCCCCCTGTTTGCGTCTCCGCTTTTGCTGCTGCTGCTGCTGCGGCTGTTGCTGCTGTTGCTGTTGCTGCTGCTGCTGCTGCAGTGCGTGCGAGTTGTTGCACTTTGCGCTTTCGACCCACATTTGTCTCTGGTCGGGATTTTCGCCTCGGATTCGCCTCCGTCTGCCTTGCACTCCGTGTCTCCGTCTCGCTGTCTCAGATTTTCTTCTCTTGCTCTGTGTTTGTGTTAAGCATTTCCTCGTACAATTTTAATACCCAGTGCTTGTCAAGATCAAAGGGTATGATGAGAGAGATATAATGGGATTTATTCTGTTTAAATAACTTAATGAATTTTTTGACTACCTAAAACTTAATGGGTTATGTTCTGATCACTAAACAAGTTAATAATAATAAAAGAACATCTCTGGAATTTTTAGTTTTAAGAGCAATATTGTTTTAAAACTTATCTCCTTGAATCAGTGGTAATCAAAGCTCTGAAGCTTCTGCCGGCTCACACACAGTATGCACAAAATGTAAAAACCAGTGAGCACCAATTCTAATTTTGCTAAATGTAGCCTCTTTTATTCAGAAATAATTTATGCAATATTAAATTAAATTAAATTTAATAGCCACTTGCTAACATGTCAATGTATAGCCTGACCACTACTGCTTTGAATATTAAACTGATTAGAGTGGATTATATTTAAGTATGGGGTATTTGATGGTCGAGGCCTATGGTCTGCCCTTTTCTTGTTCTTGTTGTTATTGTGTGGTGTGGAATTTGGCTCTTTTGTGTATTGCATTCAATCTTTACTCGGATGCTGTTGCTGCCAGGCTTTTGCTCTGTTTCTGCAGTTGCTAGTTATGACGATGCTACTGCTGCTGCTGCTGCTGTCTGCTGCTCATGTTGCTGCTGGCGTTGCTCGTTCCGCTGAAGGAATTGCTGCCTTATCCAGCGATGTTGCCCTTAAATCCTGTGGTTTGCTGCTCTCTTTGGCTCGGGGCCTGGGTGTTGCATGTACGCTTCTCAAAGGTTGTTTTCCACTCGTTGGCATTTTTAAATGAAGTTTAAGCTGGTCCTTTTGCATAATGCACTGCATTTTTGGTCAAGGAGGAGCCAGTATGTGGTAGATGTGTTGCCGGAAAATGCCACAAATATTTGCTGTCTGTGAGGAACAAGGAGACTTGCAAATAATGTAATCCACAGACTTATTTACAGCCAAATAATACCAAATATCTGTAATAAAGTATAAGAAATTTAATCAGAAGCTGAAAATCCTGGTAGCCTTAGGTCAACTGCATTTGTTTGATTTGCTTCTTTAATTTTTCTATTCGTATTTTCATTCCCATTTGTATTTGCATTTCTTTTTCTATTTCGATTTGTATTTTGCGGAAGCGACATTTGATATTTGCCAATTTTATTTCATTTGCACTATGGCAAATTGATTTCTGCCTTGCATTTGGTTGGCATATTTGATTTGCTTTCTGGGTTATGTTTGCCACACTATTTATTTGTGTTTTCAATTAAATTTCTGTTGCAAATAAATAACATTTCTCGCCCCGGCCCCAGCATTTTCCTCTAGTTTTTATATTCTTTAGTCTGGCTAGAGATCATTTCTTGGTCTGCTGACAAGATTTCAATTTGACTTATGGTCGCCTGTCGCCTTACACGATGGAAACCACTAGTTCTTCTGCTCGAAGATGTGGCTTTTTTGTGTATTTCTTATAGCACGCGTATCTGAGGGATTGCCGACTATGCAGCAATGCTACAGCTAACACATGTTTGGCTAAATAATTGAGATTTCTGGCATTGTGTGCGCCAAGTATTTGGCATTTTTCTCATCTCGATGTCATCCAAAATCGGGCATGCTGCCAGCCAGGGGCCAATTTCTGCTCCTTTCATCTCCCCATCAGCAGCAGTGTTGGGCTCTCGGCCCTTTTGTCTGAGTCTGGACCCAAAACTATTTCGGGGTGGTCCACAAGTGTCACTTCTTCTCCTACACGGGGCATGTCAATGTGCTTGGCCTCTCAGTCATGGAATCAAATATGCAAAACTTGTGCTAAATAGGCAACACAAGATGCAGTCGAGCTGCAAGCGGGGAGCTTACTAGAAAATAAATATTTACAAGAGACGTTGAAGGCGACTTGGCCCGTTGGTTGATAGTTGTTGGATGGCTGAAGAGCTCTGCACTTGGCAGACAACGAACCTAAGGTTGGAGGAAGACTTTTGAGCTCTGGCAACACATTCAGATTGAATATCTTTATTTTTTATGAATTTATTCATGGCGTTTTTAAGCACACAAGTGGTTCCCTGCAATTATTTTTGTCTTCTACAATTAATAATAACTTCTTTATGCATAGAATAGTCTTGAAAAATTAAGCAATGTTCGAATTAATAATTTATCATGACTATTTTAGACTTTTTCTTCTAAAAAATATTTTAATAATTCAATTACCTTTTTAGGAAGTTTAGTTTCTAGCTTGAGTTCTCTAGAAATATTCTTAAATATATATATAAATATAGTTGTTTTCTCAAGAGCCAGATTCCCTTGCCTTTCGAAGAATAATACTGCTAATCAAATATTAAATAACTTCGATGACAACATCAACTCACGCCAAGTAGTCGTCATGTTCCGCCTCTGTCACTCTCGATTTTGACCCTTTTTCCCCCCTATCTCGTCTTTATCAAATCCATATTTTATGGTAGTAATATATCGCTGGTTGCCAGTTGGGTTGAAGTGTGCCCCGCTCATTAGGCGCGCCTAAATGCTCGTAAAAATCAATAAAATTTCGCACAGATTTTTAATGTGCCGCTTTAATGGGAATGGAGCGTGTAAAAGCGAGATGGAAGCTTGGGCATTTTAGATAAGGATGAGTCCCATATATAAACATATATAATTGTTGGGGAGTTCTCGTGTTGCGTGGTCTTTTTGATGATATATAGTCGTGTTTGCCGTCGGACAACAACAGCAACAAGCGAGCGGGGCAGGTAAATAGCAACAAATTAGATAAGCGATTTATTAGCAACAAAGATACGGGCAACAACAATTGAAACGATTACCGCACAACAACAACAATGTAAATAACACATGGGAAAAGGTTTATGTGCGACTGTGTGTGTGTGTGCGTTTTATGCAAATTACCTTTTCACACACTATTACACGCTCGGCAAGATTTCCGTTTGCCACTTTGTATAGTCCAGTAAAAAATTGTGTGAATGAATTTTATATACAAATTTACTCATTTCATTATAGTACTGACTCACTTTATTCGGGTCAACGCTGGTTTTTCACTGTCTGATTAGGTTAAATTCATTTCATGAATAGAATTATATTATTACTAAATGAAGTATTCAATTAAATAACAGGGAAATCGCATTTAGGTTGATTGTAAAGCTTAAAGCTGGCTGGATTTAAGCAACTACATTAAAAGCCATCCTTTGATCCCACACTGCACTTACAAAGGGGTGCCTTATAAATATGATTAATTTATATTGGCTCAACTAACAATGGTTGTTTAAAAATACTTTTAAGTAATAATATTAATAATCCCAAGAAAAATCCAATAATCAGAACAAAAACCAATGAAACAATTTTGTTGCCATTAAAAGTACTCGTCATAATGTTTAAATTAACCATACCTACTTGTTTACATTTAATTCTATTGATCTATAGTTGCAATCACCGGTTCTTTTGTATTGCCTGCTTATTTATCTATTTACTTCTTTGCTTAATTTCCCTGCTAGAAATATATTGTTGATTTCTCATTTATCACACGATACTCTGTTTGTTCTCGCTTTAAAAAAGCATCTTCCTGCTCTTGTGTAAATAAACGCGACTCGAATAACAGCGAGCGGCGCAAAACAATCGAAAATAAACAGTAATATATAAATAGGGTCAGTGGTTTACAAAAAAATAAAAGTGTGCCAATTGTGCTGCTGGAAGCGGAAGTTTGCATGATGATCTCTCCGGCCTCTGTTCTGTTCTGTTCTGTTTTTTCTGCCTATTCCCCTTTGCCCCTACTAACTCATAAAGTAGTTTTTAAATAGGCTAAGGATATCCTTAAGCTCAAAGCCCCACAACAAAGAATATGTTCTATTTACCTTTTCTTTTCGTTTTAGGTAAGTTTGTTGTTTTGTGGTTGTCTGGGGGCAAAAACAGTTGTTAGCATGAGTCAAACTGTAAGTGAACACACACCAATTCTATATATTTAATTTCTAAGCCTTAGTACTCTAAGTAGACTTAAGAGCAATCCAGCTGTAAATGCAGCTCCAGTGTCAACACAAAATACAAAAAGAATTTGAAACATTTCTGTTGGTTTGCGGGAAAAAAACTATGTATAAATGTTATTGATCCGTCTGTCAGTCCGTTTCCTAGAATATTTTTCATAGCAGCCACAGCAGCAGCAGCAGCCATCGCTGGCAGATATTTTTATATTTTATTTCGATTTGATTTTTGCTGTCGTCGAAATGTATTGTGCATTTTGTTGCCGCTGCAATTGAATTGCAAATATTTGCGCTACAATTTCTTCCCAGCTCGCCATAGATAAATAAATGAATTTCCGATTGTATTTTATTAACAGTAAATAAAGTTTCAATTTTCACATATTGCGTATACGCCCGGTGTGCCCTCAGTCAGTTCATTAGATGAAGTGCCGCCAAGCGGCTTAAACCCGGTATATGGCATATCGTGCATGTCCAAGATACTATAGGCATATCTAGAATTCTATTTCCCTCGCTCTGTGAGAGTTTCAGGAGCTAAAAATAGTGTTTACGATTCTATTTCCTTTTTCACGTCGCCAGCATGTTGCCAGATAATTGGGCGTGTGTGCCGTTGCCGGCGGCCAGACATTATGTGGACCTCTTGGCGGTCATAAGTCAATAGTTGGGGACGTTTTAATGGCGCTTTTGCCGTGTAAATCTTGGCGCTAATGAAAACTTATGAATTTGGCTGCTGCCTGCCTCTCGGCTCCATTCAACTTAAATGTATATATAATTCATGTTGGGTTTTATGGCAGGTCTCCTCGAGATCAGAATGTTGTCCATCACATGCCGCTGCATTTGCACGTTTTTCCGACCATGTGCCTTTCCATTTTCCTCCCTAGTTTCCCCGGCAGCTTTTATTTTATGGGCGCTTGTCAAGTATGCCAGGCTGGTAATGTTTTATTAATTGAATCGCCAGAGTCGGTGAGTGGTTTTCAGGAATTTGCATAGATCCATCTAAATTGACGAGAAAGAAAGTGAGTCATTTCTCCGTCACGATATCGTGACATCAATCTTGGAGCACGCGTCTTCAACAGACCACAGTCTCTATTTATCCTCTCGGTTTATCACGCCATATGTTTGCAATCAAGGAAAATACAAAAAAAGTACAGAAAATAATACATTTCCATTGAGGAACGTGATTTCTTTCATTTTCTTCCGTGCTTGTTTTTCTGAAAATCTTATATTTTACAACTTAATTCATTATAAAACATATTTATGAACATAAACAAATATTTGCAAATCCTTAAATCCTCTAAATTATAGCTTGTTTTCATTAATTTCCTTATTATTCCCAATTAAATTGACTCAAGAGATGTTAACCGTTTGAAACAAGAGTTTCGTGTAGAAGTCATGAGCGTTTTCTTTAAAATAAAGATAAATAGACATATTTCAAAAGACCTATACCATACGATATAAATGTCAACTATAAATTTGTGTCGTACGGCGATCAAAGCTTTCCACCTACTTAAATTAACCTCAAGAGAAACCAGAAGGCGTCCACAAATATTTGTATGCCAATGTTCCTGAATTTAGATTTTGATACTAATTTTTGTTTAATTTTTGCAAAATCACCGGAAACAGCGGCAGAATATGGAATTTATAGATGTAGCTATAGTTGTCGGTTGCGGCGTATAAACAATGCAACAACTTGTATATTTTTAGTGGCATAATTATGGCATGGATTTATGGCCCCCACAACAACGCATACACACTTTTGCCGTGTGTATTAAAGACCATAATAATCTGGGGGTAATCTTTGTCGAAGATTAATGCGGCCAGCGCGAGAGTGGCTAATGTCCGAGCTCTTTTAGCAAAATTATCAATTCAAAGTGGGCGCCGCTTTAAATACAAATCTGCTCTATATATTTTAACGGGAGTTGGGAATTAAATGAAAAGCGTACAGTGCGTTTCATGAGGATGAAGATATCCCTTAAATACAGAATGAGAGCGTAGTGACTCCTTTAGATACCAAATCAAAGCTTTTAGGTCGTTTTTTAAACGAAAATCGCGAACTCAGGAATACAAAACAAAATCTACACCTCGTCGGGGGAAAGAACCACGCACTAAGCTCTACGAAAACAGAATCTACATACCGATGTGCACCACTTTCGATTTTCTTTACTGAGTTTCTTCTCGGGCTCCTGGCTTGACATTCGGTGCCTCCCCCTGATGTATTATATTTTATTTAAATTATATTCTCCTCATTTGGCTAATAGTTTCGTATCGCACCGTCTCCATGCTCAATAAAATAAGGAAAATATGTTATATTTTTCGCTGTGGCTTATTTGTCCACTTGATCTCACACTTGTTGCTCATAAAAAATGCCTTTTTAAATATGTCTGTCTGGGAATATTATTCCGAACACTATTCTATATTGTATTATTCGACGGCGTGGGTTGAGTTAGAATCGGTTCGTTTGGTTGGAGCGTGGCCAAGTTATGCACTTCTTGACGCCGAACCAAAAATAAATCGCGACGTGGGAATAAAAGCAAAATAAAATTGATATGTGCATAAAGTAGATATAGAGGCGTGTGAATGTGCGGGAGATATAGTTGTCCGATAAACCGAGAGGCAACGCAACGTCCACCCAAGCGATAGGATAGCAAATTAATTTGCCATGATTTCTGATGATGTATTAAATGGTTTTAGATGGTGTAGATGATGCTGATCACCTGTGCGAAGTGAATTATGCGGCAAACTATTTCCTTGGCATTTTAGGAATATCAATTAAGAATTCTTCTCGTTTGAAATCTCGAAAATAAAATTCAAAATAACTTGATATACATACATATGATAGATTACGCCATACTTACTTAAGGAATGACTGAAATCAGTTCAATATAACCACAGATATTCTATATATATTCTTATTTATTTATATTTATAATTCTTATATATATATTTTGTGAATATATCTATGTACTGCTTACATTAGACGCTTGCTCTCTGGGGAGAACTCCATTTCCTGGCCAAAATCTTCAACTCCGTCTTGGAGCATTTTGGCCTGATGATGGCTTTTGACGGCCTTTTAGCTAATGAACTTTGGGAGCAGCCAGCAACCAGAGCAGCCAGAGCAGCTGGAGCAGTCCGGAGCAGCACCGTAATGAGCTATTATGATGCCTGAGCTGAGCTGCACAAGCTCCGGTGTGTGGTAGCTCCTTGGGGCCATGGAATATGGAATTAAGCAATGTCCATTTAGCATTTGAAAGGCTCACGTTTGACCCAGAGTGTGTGTGTGTGTGTGTGTGTGTGTGTGTGTGTGTGCGTGCATGCTGTGGCAAGGCTTTCAACAATATTCTTCCCACCTCGCTCCACCTCGCCGCACACGTGCGCCAATTTGTATGCAAGCCTCGGCGCCTCTCGCTGGCTCCTTTGGATCCTTCACTCTGCTCCTTGGCTCCTTTGGCTTGCAGCACGTCGCTAAACGATTGCGCTCTCGAGTGCAATGAGGTCGCTCCTGCCCCTCGTCCTGTTCAGCGGCCCCGTCCTCGGAACAGCTGCTAACCCGTTTAAAGAGCGCTCCTGAGAGATCAGAGGGCTCTGAAGGCGAGGTCAGCTCAGCAGCTCATCAGTCCGCTAATTGCGTTTGCGCAAACCAATTAGCCAGCTATCCAGCTGTGATATAAGCCATGAACTTGCTTCTAGGCAGAAAATATAGTAGCAATACAAATATATATTATAGAGAATATAAGAATATTATTCTTACTACCCTCTGCTTAAATTTCTGTTTTTGTCTACATATATTTTGATGTTAAAATCACTTTAATTATTTATAACTAAAGATTGGAATTTTTCTTTAAATTATGTGACAAAGCTCTGGCATATTAAGAGGCTTATACTGGACTTAAATTAGTTAATAAAATTGTGTAAAGTCAACTGTATTTGGTATTCCTGCTTCCTTTTTCGCAGTGAGCCAAATGGGGCTAATAAAACTTTAATGATCTGTTTCCCCAACTTGTGGCAGCGCCGAAAGAATAACTGAGAAGTCAGTCTTTTTTTTATTTTCTTGTTAAGCAGAGGAATTTCGGAATCACGTGTAAATATTTTCGCACAACTGCAGTCGAGCGTAATGTATTTAGCCGTACGTGCCGCTACTGCCGCAACTCCAGTTGGGAGAGCGCTTTGGCAATCGCAATTTGAAGTTATAATTTATTTAAGCATCCATTAAGGTGCACATATTGATGATCCCAGCCAGGATGTTTCCCAGCTCGGGAGAGAGCCACTTGCCCGGGCTGAGTGCAATTGCTACCTCGACAACGCCCGGGCAATTACTTTTGAGTTATTTGGCTTAATAGAAATTCAGCGAGCGTGCCGTGTTTGTCTTGTTCCAGCCATTACCCCCACTCGGGCTCCCCACTCTGGACTCTCTATTTTTCCCTGCGAGTCCCAGGACTCACTTTGATTTTCATAAGTAAATGTTGGGCCAGCCTCGTCCTTCGCCTAGCCAAAAACCTAACGAACTTGTCTCCAGAGGAATGCGGGGCTTAGAGGGGGAGCTGCGATGCGGAGCCAGGGGAGGCGCGTTGAGCGCCTTTGAGAATCGATTATGAATTATTTGAGCTGGCCGAAATGACTTATGAGACACAAAGAGGCCAAAAGACGCACAATGACCGGGCCAAGACACACACGGCTGGGGCAAGTTATCATTGTTGCACGTTCCGTTTTCTTATTTTTTTTTTAGGGAGAAGAATGGTTAAGGGCTGCGTGATAAGTTCGCTGCCTTGTCCTGCGGCCAAAGGATACTTGCGGCTGCCTTTTGTTGCCGTTTTGACACTAATAAATTGAACAAAGAAAAAATCGCACACACTGAAGCAAAGAGGGAAAAATACTGATATTAATTTTCCAACACATTCCTGCCCCGGTGATTTATGCCCCACATTTTGATGAATTTTCAATTCAATTTCAAACATGCCATAATTTATGCTCGAATAACATTTACTTACAATGAAATTTAATTTTCCCTTCTCCCCACCCTCTTCTCTTTTTGCTTTCAGGTAAGTTTGCACTACGACGAAAAAGAAAACGTAAGTTGAAATCATTTTTGGCCATTAATTTATTTATTAATTACCTCGAGGGGATGGCAAACAGAAAACAGAAAGCGAGCAACTTCCTGGCCATTTCCGTGAAACCTTTTAAATAATTAATAATGCGCAGCGTAATCGATTTTCATATAAATTGAGATTTATTTCGCCCGTCGACGAAAAGTCAGCAACAAGAACACAACAAGAGCTAATTTATTTTCCCCAGTTGCGCATTTTTATAGTGCAATTATCACGCCCCCCACTTCACGTTCACATCCACATGCAGGATAAAAATCCTATAAATTAGTTAAACAAGCCGAAAAGCGAGGGAGACGACCCTAACTACTTCTATTTGGACAGTTGATTAATCGACAAACGCATTATGTTTTCCTAATGCCTTTTCCCAAACTCAAATGGGGGCGGGAGTGTGTGTGGGTTTGGGCCCTCGGCTTGGGTTCTCGGTTCTGGCGCCTTTGTTTCCCTTGTTGCGGGCAACCGAGGCCCAATTAAGTCGTTGCTCAAAGTGTCATCAATAGGCCCGCAATTGGAAATTAATTGCCAGCAAATTTGCCCTTCAACTTGTCTAGGTATCATTTGCCACAAAGAGCAGATAAACGATCTCTTAGGGCGAGAGACTGTTTTTTCTCCGTCTTTTTTTTCTGCGCCCTATTAGGTTTCACCTACTTAGCGCCCACTCGTCTTTTCCCCGCATCTTGAAAACTTTTTGCCTCTGAGATAGTTTCTTGGCAGTTTCTTCCCTTAATTGTTTCAACTTCAAAGTTAATTTTATTCGGATTAAAGTGAAGCGTATGCATTGCCTCCTTTCATCCAAAAATGCAGTTGTCATAAATCTTTTCGTGGCTTTAGAGGAAAATGAAAATGGGTGGAAAAGAGCGCCAGGGGAGCACTGCTTGTTGTGCTCAATCAAGGCGTCATGGCGTTTCTTTTTTTGCGTGTGTGCAATGGATGATAGTTTAAATGACATCTTCGAGGGTTGCCAGTAAAGTAGTAACTAATATAAAACTTTTTTAAAGACTCAAATATATTCAATTTTAGTTAAAAATACCTTATAATTGCCAGAACAATTGATTACATTGAGGGCTTTGTCTTAAAAATCTCTTAAAATCTCAGTAGCATTTTTTTATTTGAGTTGCTATTTGATTTTATAGAATATTTGGGGTAATTCTTTAAATATTTAATACATTTCCTTAACCTAACCCTACAGACAACCCTCTCTAAAGTGGCTTCCTTCCCCTCACCGCCTGCATTTGTCCCCTTCATCAATTGCAGTGGCGTCGTGTCTGCCCCACCGGTCCGCCTTCCGTCACTTTTATTTCTCTCTCTGTTTCGCCTTTTACTCAATTATGAAAAGAAATTATTAAGTGCGAGCTGCGCTAAATTAGCGCGCAATTGAGTGTGGCCAGGGGGTGGTGAGGTGTGAGGCGAAGGGGTCAGAAAAGCGGGAAAAGGTAGAGTGGGAGTGTATAATATAAGGCAGCCGGGTGTTTCCCCTGCCTGTAGTGCGTGTGCAATGTCTTTGGTTTTCTTTGGGCACACTGTAAGTAATATTCCATTTTTTTAAAGTTAATAACCATAATAGGTAAAGAAAATCTGCCTAAAATTTCAGGTAATCCCCTAATAAGTGAAGGTCTGCCAGAAGTTTTTCACAAGCTTTTTCAAAGTAAACTATTCGTTTAAATGAGATCAATATCTATTTGTTTCCAGTTGTTATAGGGTTCAAGGGAGATATAACCTATTGCCCACCGAAAATGTATGTAACAGGCATCTCTAGCCACATAGACTTCTTATTATCTTAATTAGCACCACCAGGCGAGTCGATTTAGCCATGTCCGTTTGCTTGTAAGGTCGCAAATTAACTTAAATAAGTAGACCTCAACCTAACTACAACTCAAGATTCATCATCTCCTTTTGAGTATTATTTTCCAGTGCATAAGTGGCCTGTCAGCCCGAGGTCTGTGTTGCCTGTTGGCTCATAATTTTTGCCACATTTCTAGCCAGACTCTGCCACACGTTCAAGCTGCCACAGGCCACAGGCGCGGTGGCGGAGGCGGCAACGGAGGGGTGGATGGCCGTAGCATGTTATAAATGGCGCATATTTTGTGCATTTCATTTGCGTGATTTGCCAGCCAAAATGTAGCATTTTCCCTGTGAGCTCGAGTTCCATGCAAGAGAAATGTCTCTGCATTGTCCCACCGAAGGGAAGATATATACCCCGACTGCCTGACTGCCTGACTGCCTGCCTGCCTGACGGATGATGATGATAATTCCGGGCGGCGAGTGGAGTACAGGGAACTGGGACCCGACTGACAGACGGCCCAGGCAAAGGCACTTCTGCATCCATGCTGCCATGCTACCATCCAACAGGTGGCAGCTTGGCCACAGCTACTTAGTTGGGAATACTGGGGATTTCTTCGCATTCTGCTTGGACGTCTGCCAAAATGCATTGTCTGCTGTCTGCTGTCTCTCCGTGTCCGTGTGACTCGACTCTCACCGCTTCGGGTTATCAGAGCGAGCCAAGATGGATGTTTAATTGACCGCAAATAGAAACTATAAATTATGCCAACGAAAGATCCCACTCCCCCGACCGCTCTTTTCTACACATTTCAAATACAGATTCTACCGTTGCTAATGGGAAAATTGCCTTAATGAGGTACGAGATTCATCGGCGCTAAAAAATCATACGGCTGAGGTGGCTATAAGTCACAGTGAGTCTGGAACTTGACAATTCTGGTGGATATAAATATACATTCTCTTAATATAATAAGTAAAAATGAGAGATTTATATATCTACCATTAAAATCCCATTAAAAAGTATCAGAGGTACCTTCTCTTTATAGACCTTTGAGGTGGCTTCATAGGTTAATTGGATTTCAATAGGAAGATAATACCATAATGTGTCAGTCTCTAACTATTTTAATAGTTTAGTAGCAGTAATAATAAATGGGGCAGTGTTTTATTTATTATTGTTCGCTTTTATATAGATTCTAAAAAACAAAAATAACGAGATAGAGACTGAAATACAATTATTGTATGCTTATTTTTTCAAGTGCGAACTATCTGTTTTCCCCGAGCTTAATTTACTTTGAATTTCCCTGAAGAATTACGACTTTTCTCGGCGTCCAAAATCAACACAAAGTCTGCCCAAATTCAGAGGAAAATAAGCAAGAGACAGACCCCGATCCACTTGGAAGAAGTGCCCCAAGTCAAGAGACAACAGTGATCATCAAAACTCAGAGACAGAGACTCAGATCTAGATCCAGATCCCACACTCACAAAGAGACCTCCTCGTCAGCTAAATATTTATGCATGAGCCAGAGATCAACATTTGATCATCAGAGATTCCAAGGAACTGGAAAATTGCACAATCCTCAAAAACGAAGCTAACATATTCACAGTATATTTTCGTCAAATGGAATATGAGAGGAGCTTTTGAGGGTTCTGTTGAAAAGAAGGTGATGCCCGATGCCTGATGCCTGATGCCTGGCGATTACATTTGCAGTTTGTGTGGATTTCCATGTTCCCTCTCTGCGCTGATCGTGTTTATTATGCGATTCAGCAGACCAAAACATTAGCAATCTGAATACAAAACATATATCCAAACATCAGTGGGAGGTAAACAAATAGGCGAACACGAAAACCTTGTAGAATTCCATGATGTGTATCTTGAGGGGACTCTTTCTTCCACCAGCAGCTGCTATATGGCTGACTCAACTCCCTCAATTATAAGCATGTGTTTTCGAATTACTTTTATCACGATTATTATATTCCTGCTTTGTTTAGAACTTACCCAATACAAGAGGACAGGAAATAGCTGCTTCTAGATCTAATAGAGAAAATTCCTTGATGAAAATAGTAGAAATATAGGGGGAAAAGCTCAAGTTATGCTAGCTGGCTTTACCTTCAAGTAATAATAGATGTAATTAGAGCGTAGAATATTATTTTTGCTTGACAAACTCCATGTGTTCTAGAACCTTATGATTTCCAAATTGGTGACAAATTCATTAAGCTTATGTGTCACCGCAATCTGCGGCTTGCCACACATTTTGCGGCTTTCAAGTTGATTTAGGCAGTTACTCGCAGATTTCCCTTCGCATGTGGCAACCCAGAAAGGCAGTCAGCCGGTCAGTCAGTCAGTCAGTCAGTCAAGTCAAGCAATCCCCATTTGATATTATTTCAAGAGTTTCAAGTTTGATTACTTAGCTGATTCGAAGTGACACGGATACGCGCTAAGTGCCTTCAATTGCTGTCGATCTCGGTAACGCGAGTCGATCTCAATTTAAAAACATAGAGCCAAGTCTGACATATGAGAACCCCTGTGCTTCGCGATCCAACTATATATTTCCGCTGCAATTCAATTATGACAAATTTAGTTGATGAACTCCGGGTGTGTTCGTGTGTTAATTACACTCCTTGTCATTTGCAGGCGGACGACCCGCTGACAGGACAATTTTAAAGCCTTCACAACTTTTCCAACGGATCTCTATCCAAAATCCCGACTGAACTTACGCGCTTTTCCACCCGCCTCCCCCGCCATGTGTGTGCATGAGTTTTTCCCATTGTTTGGCATTTTATGAGCGTGAAATTAAATTAATTAAAACTATACGACGTCTCGTACACACACACGCTCTTTCTATGGAGAGAGAGAGAGCAGAAAGCTGTCGGAGGCGTGTCAAACTTGGGCGTACAACCAATTTTGTGCAGGACCGTTTTCCCTGTTAGCCCAACTAGCTGTCCTGATTTTACCCGTATCCTGCGTGTGTACGGAAGGGTTTATTTTGCAGAGTTTTACGGCAGCTTTATTGGGAATACAGGTAACCATTCACATGGAGAATGGACACAGATTGGATGGATAGCCCAGTTAATACTTAGTGACTTATGGCCAAAAATAGAGACTAGTCTAAAGTTGATACCTGCTTTCAAACCTCAATGATTGGAGGAATTTCCTCATTTAAAATCGAAGCTGCGGCTTAAATGTTCTTTGCATTTGTTAGGCATCTTTATCAGAAATTAAATCAAGGAAGTGCAGGAGATTCGTTTATCAGTTCTTTAAAATATTGTAAAAATGTTGTCGAAAGAGGACAAATTCAAGTTAAAAGTGTTAATGATTGCCAAAACTATATGCAAGCAATTTGTCCTTACAAATGAATGCAGCTGGTGAATCGTTCAGATAAAAATACCAATTGTTATTTAAAATATTGCCAATGGAAGCGAAGTGTATTTCTCCCAATAAATGTCCAGTCGCATATAATTCCTGCGGTGACTATTTTTCCGTTTAAATATGGCACGCTTTCACACACTTTTTGAGGGCCAAGAGAGAGGCTTCAAACTCATATTTACCATACAGGGCGGGGATTAGGTTTCAGTTCGTATACAGGTGAAAAATATTAAGAGATATAGAACAGAAGGCAGTCAACTAATTGCTGATATCTGTGCGTGGCAAGGACTAAGCGGCTGCTGGCTTTCACACGCGCACGAGTACTTGTGCAGGATGTCAAAGGTGCAACAACTAAAACGCTGACCATTCAACACGTCAACGGCGGCTTAACTTGTTGCAACTCGGCTGGAAGCTGGAGCTGGCAACGGGAGGCCAAAAGCCAAGGGCTTAGCTGTCCGACAGGGTTACACCTGCAGCTGACCATTCATACGCCCTGTGACTTATGCCCTCGGCGAGGAGGTGTCCTGATCAAAAGTGGTCCTGGCCATGGTCCTGATGCTGGTGCTGGGCCCCAAAAAGGGCTGACTCATAAATTATGTAGAACGTGAAAATGCAGCCAGGTTAAACACGTTTTCTGTCAATTTAATTTGTAATTAGTCACGGCGCTCACTTAAAAGCCCCGTCCAGGGAGCTGGTTCTGGCCAGCTTCTTGGCTTTAATTGAAATTGGCAGCTGCTAAACCCGCAGCCCAAAAGCCAGCTACTTGCACGTGATTACCTTGCTAATTATTGTGTGAGGCTCCGAGGCGAGGAGCACGACCCAAGTGTCATCATCCATCTGCGCCGGAGTTGGGGCCCAAGGGCCGACTCTACGTGCCGCAAAATTCACTTAGACCTGTCTCTCTCTTCCATTACATTGAGTCGCCTCTATTAATAGTCGCATGCTAATCAGACATTAAACATGATTCCGCTTCTTCAATTTGCATTCGACGGCCAGTTGGTCAGCGTATTTATTTTACTGAAAGTACAATGGTTATTGCCTTTACACTTACTCAGAGCGAAATCTACTGTCTAGGTGACTCAACAGCATCTTTTCAAGCCTCTTAGATAAGCCAAACCTGGCTTAAAGAAATGTTTAAGCTTTATAATTTATTCATGAGTGTTTTATTATGAGAATCTATCGTTTTAATTATAAGGAATTTGTCGACACCGCTGTTGGATGTTTAAGCGGCATTTTTATTATCTTTTTTATTGATCAGTAAACATTTAAGTTCTCAAATATATCCAGGTAGCTAAGTATCTGATGATATTTATACTTGAGCTACCACATTTTAAATTAATCAAGGTATTAATCACAGCACTCCATTAAATAGTATTTAAATATTCTTTTTTTTTTATTGAGCAAGGTGTATTAATAAAGCACGTTTATAAAAAATTCACAAAACCACCTGGAATATTTTAATAAATAAGTAAATATTAAATAAATAAATAAATAATACAAATATGCTTTCAAAAGTGTATCCACTAAATGTTTATCCTTATATTTATTCCCATAAAAACCAAGTACAGAGGCTGCTCCGTACTAATTCCAGGAAACAGCTGTTCCCTTCATATAAATCAACTGGCCAAAGTTAAGAACTAAACGCACTGACAGATCTGGCGTAAAACACTGTAGGACAAGTACATCCGCTTGTTGCCGGCTCCGAGGAAAACCCATAAAAGAACCGCCAAGAGCCAGTGAACAAGTTTCGTTTCCTTTCGCCGCCGCCGTGGCCGCCGGCAGACACAAGAAGCCCTAAAAGTTTCACATGGCTTAGACGATAAAGCCCAGCCCGAAATTCGCCTGAAAAACTAACATACAAATTGCCCCAACGACGACATCGCGATAATAGTGGTTATATAATTTCATTCAGTGGCGGCATGTGGCTGTGTTGTGTCTGTAGCACGTTGTAAGTGTGCCTAGAGTGTGTGTTGTTGGACTTTATTTCGCCGGCCGGCAGCCGGTTAAAAGTAGTTGGACAAGTTTTTCCACTTCCAGCCCAGGTGAGCTCATCACCTGTAAGACCGCGCGATCAGCTGTGCCAGGTTGTTGCCAGCGTAGCCAGGTCTCCAAGCCAAATCTCAACGGGCGGGAAAAGGCACGAGGGGGCTGAGCTCCGGGGCCTTTTTGAAGTCATTAATTTGACGATGCTAAATGGGAATTTATGTGTCTACTGCAGCGAGGCAATTTCTCATGCACAAACATTTTTCAACGCTTGACAGAAAGACCGAAAAGAGTCACTCGCACAGGCCCGAAACTCGTTCGTGTTCTTCAGATGTCATTAACACTCGTTGCCCGGCAAGCCCAAAAAAAAAATATACAAAATAAACAAACCAACAAAAAATAAACCACCAGTGGACAGACAAAAAAGAAGATATTAAACAAGGGGAACCAAAAACGGAGGCAGCAAAAGTGCTCTGAGGCCAAGACCCTCATTACGCAGGCTTAGCTAAAACTTATTAATAACCAAGTTTCTAGCTGTCTACGTAAAAGGATCTGCAGAGTCCCAAATGATGTATCTCACAGATAGACAGTGCGTTTCATAGCTCTAACTTGTAATTTTTCTTTTCAATTATAAAGCTTTTTAAGTACAATTTTTAGGTTTGATTACAGGCACACTTTGAGTTAAGTTCCCTAACTATCCCTGCCCTTGCAGCCTATGTTTTTGCCCCACACTGTACCAAATTGTTCAACTGATTTATGCCAATGCCTTAAACAGTTTGCGTTATTAATTTCTAGAACAATTCGCCGCTGGATGAATCCCAAAAATGGCGTAGTTGCAAAAAGAGCACTTGATCCCCTTCAGTTTTGGTTTTTGGTCTCGCTGTTGTTTATTTTTTCCAAGTATTTTGCTTGGTTTTTTTTCTGTAGCTCAGCTCAACTCGGGGGCATTCAATTTCACACCATAATAAAGCTCATTTATTGCCAGGCAAACCATGAAATGAGAGAGCCAATGCCAAACGATAAATCGACAACAAAAGTGCTCAGTGCTTTGTGAGCTTCTTTCTTGTGGTTCCTCGATGCCTTTGTCTTTATTTATCCGAATTCTTTTCCTTTTTTTTGTTGACAACTCAATGCGCAGTCGCGCAGTCCGAGGTCGGTGGAGTCCAGCTCTTTAATATGGATCTGGCGTCTGGCAGGCTGTGCGAGCAAACTAATTTTGTAAAAATCTTTTGGTTTTTGTTCGAAACTAATCTTTGTCTGGATGGAGAACGTGGCGGCCATTTGTTTGGGCTGCCTTTGCTTTTGTGCTTTTTGTTTTTCCGTAGTTTCTTCTATTTGCAATCGTACTTTGTTTGCTTTTGTTTTTCCGACTAACAAATTGCGCATAGGAAAAAAGAAATATGTTGCAAAAATGAGAGAATATGAACGGTGTCAGTGGGGAAGCTCGAATATATAAATACCCAGCTTTATTGTAAATTAAAAATAATTTTACTTGGGATATAAGATGTGAAAACCCATTAAAACATTTAACAAGCTTTTAATAACAAAGTAATACAAATAATAATATAGTAATAATAATTGTTATCAATATTACCATAAATAAACCAATGCTCCAAAGACTTAATTTAAGAAAAAGCCTTAGTAATTATGGCATTTTTAAATTTATTTTTTATTTATTCGATTTTTAGTTAAAGATAGAATTGTTTCCAACATTTTCCACAACCTTTTCTTTCACTTATTAGAACTCCATCCTTAAAAAGAGGAAAGCAGAAACAGAAGCGAACGTATTTCTCTTCTGTAACAGTCGGATGTTATTGCTCCGAATATCATCAGGTGTTTTCATTTAATTTGCGAAAAATGTTTGTCTGCAGTCGGCGGCGGAGCTGGCCAAGATGAATGTTACGTATACGTCTAGGTGGCTTGGGTGTAGCTTTTAGTACGGGCACACACCAGTGTGCAGTGTGTGTGCCTGCCTGGCAGGTAAAAATGATTGAAGCAGTGCGGAATGAAAATGAGACAAAAAACCATAACAATTCTTTGTGAGTGCCACTTCCCCCGAAAATACGAGGCTTCTTGAATTGAATTAGAAAACCTTATCGCTGCCAGCTTTGCAATTGCATCTTCCATTTCGGTTGGAAATCCTGCGCCTCATTTGCAGGCGGAGTCGGGTTGCCTGAGAGGCAGCCAGCCACCTAGCCTGTGATTGCATGTCCAACACCTAAACCTAAGTCCAGACCTAAGCCCAGGCCCAAACCCAATCCCAGACAGTGTGCGTTGACATTTTTAATTACACACACACAACACACACAACACACACACTGCGGTGCCAACTGAGTCGCTCCGACGAATGCTAAATGATGAATGATGTTGCTGCTCCTGCTGCTGGCCAACTTTGGGAGTCTGCTTGGATTTCGCATGCAGCATGCGGAATGCAACGTGCTAAGGGCTAACTCACAGAGAGAAATCTTTGGCCAAATTGGGCTGAGATCCATGAAACCTAGATGGGCACTTAGTGGCTCTCTCGGCTCTCTGAGTTCTCTCAGAAAAAAGTGTTCTTCGGAAAAAATAACGCTTGCCTTAAAGTACAGATGCAAATCCTGCACATCGTCGCTTAAGCTGTACTAAATATTATTAAAGAGAGAGAAATTAAGAATAATTAAGTTCAGTTAAGTGCAGAAACTCGATAGCTTTTTTTAATAACATTTTCAGTCTTATATTTGTGTTATGAAAACAGAAAAGCCTTCGCCTCGATTTTATTTATTTATTTATTTATTTTGTTGGTTTTTGCGCTGAGTGCAGGGAGCTTGCGACTTGCAGGCTCCAACTGAGCCGCCTTGCCATCTGGAGACGGCTTACTCAAAGCCAGGCGAAAGTAGCAGCATTACAGCCGTTTCACACACTCTGTCTGCCAGCCTTTGTCCCTAACCCCCTCCGCCAGAAAGTAGGAGATTGTTCCTACCCCCTGGAACCCCAGGCCCCATCCTGTTACCAAAACTCCCCCCCACCGCCAACCAGGCAAATAAAGGCGACGCGCTGGTTTAGGGCGTGAGTGGTAGATCAGATCAGAATGCAAAAAGGCGAAATCCGTTGACGATGTCCTGATGTAAAGCAAACAAAGGACGATGAGCCTGAGCACTGAGAACTGAGAGCTGAGACGAGCAATTGAAAGGGAGGGAGCAGGGGGCAGCGGGAGAGACTGCAACCGAGAGGGAGCAGGGGACGAGCTGAGACTGAGGCGGGATTTTCCAAGCTTTACTCGCTGCGTCCCTTTTTGTTGCTGCTTTCAACACTAATGCAATTTGATGCGGCACAAAACCACACACATGCACTTCTCCAAACACACACACACGCGCGGGCACACACCATCAGAAGTGTGTGTGTGTGTGAGCCAACAAAAGCCGTCAGCACTAACAACAAAGGGCTGCCGCGAGCAACAACAACGCGGCAAATCCTTAACAGAAAAGGATTTTCAACACATTTGCTTGTGCGTTGCATAGTTTTAGGCGCTGCACGGATCCCGTTAAGTCCTCAGACACGCCCACAAGCCTAGCACACACACACACACACCCCACTTGCCGCCTCCAATTCGCACATCAAAAATGCAGGGCTCACAAAAGCAAGCTATTACTTCGCACCTGTCCTCCGCGTCCAAGAGCGTCTTCCTTGCCACAGTGATGGCAGCAAACTATCAAGGAAAAATAAGTAATTTTTTATATAAAAATTCATTTAATTCTTTAGTTAATAGTTAATAGAATTTATGGCTGGCGTCTATATAACCTAGTAGGTTTTTTAATGCTCCAAATACTAGAAATACAATCGTGAGAAATCGGTTCTTTGGCTGGCGAGGCAGTTACTGGAAGATCCTTGGACTAGGATTGGTATCTGCAAATGGAGCGAAAATATAACTCGAATTTGAGGAATATCTAAGCCAAAACTCTCCAGATTAGCATCACTATATCCCCGGTGTACCCAGGAGTGCCGGGTACCGGTTGCCGGTCGCTGGTTGCCGGTCTTATCATTATCACGGTCGCTTCCTGTTCAATAGCCGTCGCCGCCCCGGCGTCCTTTCTGGCGTGAACTGAATTTATGCAAATGCCCGCATTTCGCTTTTCAATTTCGCTCGTCTTACCATTCCATTTCCCTGCCCCCGTTGCCTTTCACTTTTCCCCGATCCCGGTGTTGCAACAAGTTCGGTTCGGTTCCGTTCCGTTGTGGAACTGGCTGCAACTTCTTGGCGGCGTGTTTTCCCAGCGCATTAAGCCAACACCAACGAGTTTTGTGAGTGAAATATGGGCGTCATTCTTTGCATAAAGTGCCAGCTCAATACGAGAGGAAAATCCTCTGGCCACAGGGCTGCCCCAGCTCAGCCACCATTCTCCTCTGGCCCCCATCTCCCTCTCTCTCTATTTACTTTCACTTGTCATGCTAAATCTGCACAATTTCTTGGTAAGATTTCGTTATTGTTGCCAAGGCATCCGCAGTGGTTGTGATTGTGGCAGTTGCTGTGGCTGTGCTTGTGCTTGTGCTTGCTGTGATTGCGGATTGCGGATTGTGGGTGGTTTTCTGGGCTCTGTGGTGCCGGGCGGTGCGGCTGCTTAGTGTCACAAATCTAAACGATTTGAGCTTTTTAATGCGATTTGTGCGGCTCTCCTCCTCCCCGCTGATTGATGCAGTCCTTGTCATCGAGTGCATGGGAAAACCCAGATAGCAAATGTGTGTGCTTGTGAAAAATCTGTTTGATTGTGGATAAATTGTGTGGGGGAACATGTGCTTAAAAATTACTACATCTCACTATTTCATTTGCATAGATAGTTTGCTTTAGCTTCACTTCTTCTTAAGTTCATTAGAAAAACAGACAAAATCGTAGACACCTTTAATCACTTTATAGTTTTAAAGAGGATTTTTCAATTTATTTTAGTAAAATTAAACACTTTAAAAGGTAAACCATATTTCCTTGCATATTTATTAAAACCTTTTTAGAATTCAAGCCTAATTTGCTGCTTAAATTAAATGAAACCTGTTACTTTCTGTTTATTGCTCGCACTTCACCCTCCACTAAACAAAACAATATAAAAATAAAAAGGTAGACTGGTTCTTTAATTAATTATTCCAACAACAAAAAGATCGACTGTTGAGTTATGGTGTTTTGTTATCTATTTAAGAGATTCTTCCATTGATTATGCAAATTGATTGGAAGTAATTGTACTCATGACCAGGTTCAATGCTCTTGGCCAAATGGAGTCGAGTCGGGTCGAGTTGAGTTGCGTTGAGTCAGCGTCAGCGGCCAGAGGCAGGGCAAAAAGCCACCTGTTCATTATCCAGCCACCTTTGTATTTGTGCGATATCAGTGCCAGGGGCGCGGCGTTCTCCTCCCATTTTAAACCGCCAAGTACTTGCACTCGAGAAAAGAATTCAACAGAAATCGGGAAGTGATTTGGCAAATTAAATATAAATAAATATAAATTCAGTTGTAGTCTAAAAATATATAAAAAAATTAGTAAAACTTGAGTTATGGTTAAATATTTATTAGTATTTGGAAGAAGAATGCAGCTTACTTTTAAATTATTCTTAAAATACCAATTTAATTATATTTGTACTTCTTGAAACTTATCAATTCGGAGGATATTAAAACAAACAATCAATAATAAATTGTTTTACAGTGATATTTCTAATGCTATCCGCACTATATTAGTTTAAGCCCTTAGCGAATTCTGAGACATCCCTGCTAAACGCATATTTTATTAATAAATGAAATCAGTTTATGCTTTACCTTAAGGTTTCGCTGTTAAAGTTTACCTGTGAGCCCATTATTATTAATATTATTTTATTTATTTAACCCTCTAGCTTCTGTAAAGAATAAGAATTAAGTAGTTTTTGCTCAGTGATTGGCCCCGTGCAAAAGTGTTCGCTTGATTTGCTGCACGATTGGCACAGCTGTTGCTGCTGCAGTGGCTGTTATTGCTTTTGCTTTTGCTGCTGCTGCTGCAGTTGCAGTTGTTGTTGCTTTGATACCCTGCAGCTATGTGGATGCGGCGCGCATGCCCAATGAAGTGGAAAGCGCAACAACGTCTGCGACTACGGCGACGACGGGCGACAAAAGCCATGAACTTGTTGCAGGCTGCAATTGTGACAGGTTACCGCGAGTTGCCTCTGTCGTTGCAGTTGCTGTTGCTGTTTGCTGGTTCGGCCTTCAACTTCGCTCAACTGAACTTAACCGAATGATGTATGGTTGCCGTTGCTGCTTCTGTTGTTGTTTCTGTTGTTGCCGCAACTGCTCATTAATCATTGTTTTCGTGGGCGGTGGGGCCAGGCTCCGTCGCTCCCTGCAGCCCGCAGGCCTAATTGCGCATGCAGCTTCAACGGCCACCGTCCCGTTACGCCGTTTCGCTCTCATTGCCGCCATATTACATTTATTATCCTGCTCGAATGGCCGCGCGCCTTGGTTGTGTCCACCACGGAGCTGGACAAATTAACGCGTGGGTGGACGGCGGACGGTCCGGTCCACTGGGCGACAGGACGAGGGCGTGGCAGGGCGACTAAAGACGGCTCGAATCATGCATCAATGTCCGGGCTGGGGAGATGGACACTACAAAAAAATTTGAATGCATGAACTCAATATTCAAGATTCTGGAAGAAAAACTGATTTTTTTGGTATTTAATAGGCATACAAAATAGCTGACAGTGTAGATCATTATTCCATAGCAAAATGTAATAAAAATATCTTTAAATAGTGTAGTAAAAATCCCCGATTTCGACAGCATCCCCTTCTGATTTCAGTGTAAAACTTCGGAAGTTGGACATTTATTGCGAGAACAGAGCGTCCATATGGCAGCCACATGCGGACTGGGATGTACCCCTCCCACACCACTCTCGATTCTCAATTCTCGATTCTCCGTTTCTCTGCTTCGCCGCTTCTGACATTCTCCTTTCCCCCTCTCCTCCCCTACACTCGTAATTTTCTCCTTTCGCCAATTCCCGTTGTTGTGTCGCGTGTCAGCATAAAAAGCCGGCAACATTGTTGGAAAAGTCAGTCAGGCAACGTCAATTTCCGTTTGTTGTCGTCATTAAAATGCAAGCCAAGCCATGCTCCGTTGCACTTTGGCACTACTTTTGATAATGATGACGACTGGCAATTGCTCCAGCAGCTAAACAACAAAAAACACGCTAAAAACTAGTGGAAATTCTATTAATTAGTTTGCCGTGCTGCCCATGTAAATGACACTTTGGTAGCACTTAAAGCAATTTGCTGTGAAATGCGTAAACAAACTGACAGCCAGCTGACAGCCAGTAAAGCGGAAGGAGTCGGGGAGACAGTGACTACACATAAAATAAATATTGCTGACTTGAGGTATTTGATTTATGAATATATAAGAAAGGGATTCTTAACATTTGGTGATTTATTAGGCTAGCTCATAAGAGAGAATATAAATATAAACAAAGGAAGTGAAATGACTTGTATTAAGATTTAATAATCTAAAAATTTAATAGAATTGTTTTAAAAGTTTATACTTTCATGTGATGATCTTGGTCCAAAGAGCAGGCTCACAATAAACAATGGTTTCAACCCTTAATAAGGTTCATCAGTACTTATATTGCCAACAAACAGCCTCAACAGTGTTTAGCTGAATTCGTACTTGGGAATTTCAGGAGCACTCATTGTAAACACTTTATTCATAGTGTTCGAAGGTTCTTCACTTACCTAATAGATGTATTCAAAATAAGTAACCTATAGCCCGAACTCTGACTTTATAAGAGCTTTATATATTTCATAATTATTTTTTCACTTTTTCTATTTAAAAATACACATATATTATTTCTTTCAATGCACTTAAGGTGTCTCATAGTCAAAGTGAGACATAAATAGTTTTGTTATGATGCCTAAAAGTTGTCTTTCGGTAATCGATGCCATTGACAACTCATTGATTGTTGGGGCTGGGAAAAAAACCGAAAACACGTGGCGTGCCGTGCTAGGACCCCCCAAGTTGTGGGAAAGAAAAGGGTGCTCGTTTGCTGACAAGTGTAATGCGATAGGGAACTTGTTTGCTTAAATGTTTTACCAAAAAATGTATAGTTAAACACAAATAGCTGGGGAGGAAGAGGGTGGGCTTCTAGAGGAAGGCCAGCAGACAAACAAAACCAGAAGCAGTCGTCGCCGCACTAAAATCGAGGCCGGAAATTGAAATACTGTCGGAGCGTGTGCGCCGGCATGCAACTATTTTTATGACGTTCACTGTGTGTCCCCGAGTCCCTTTCTGCCCCGACTGGGCCATAACACATTGTCCGTTTTCTTGTTGGCTGCCGCTGTTGCTTTGCGAAAATGCTCCGCCAATGCTAAAGTTTTGACAACATTCGCCACTTTGTCATGCCATTTTAATTTTCAACAATTTCCCTTGCACTGCGAGGAGAATATTTGCGAATTTGAATGAATAATTGGCAAGGAAATGTGTGTTCTTAGACTCAATAATATAACAATAATAAACAATAAGTGATAATAAGTGCTAGTAACAAATATCGTTGTAATAGTATTTAAAAGGTAAACTATTACAATTAAATAGTATTAGCTTTTAGAAATGTATCCTAGTTAAAGAAAAATTAGCTAAAAGTTCTAAAAAGATAAGGGTTTAAATCTTACCTTGATGCTAGAGTTCCCAACTGGGTCTAGCTATAGCCTAATGGTAACTGCTGATAAAGGATTGGGTGACTCCCTCCTGGGTGTGTATATCTAAGATTTTTGGCTGTGTTGCACATGTTCAATAGCTTTAATATTATTTATTTATTTTAAACTATTCCTAATTTTAATACATATTTTTCACCGTGTTTTTTCCTACATCTTAGCCTCAATCTCTTCCTATTCGTCTTCTGTGATTTTACTTTGTACTTGTTGTTGCCGGTCTTGCCACTATTTGCCGCTGCTCTTTATTCTAGCAGCTTTTTATTCTCTTTTTGCTCGTATTATGACAAAGTCGAAAAGTTTTTATTGGTCGGGAAGAAAGGCGCGACTGCAGCAGCCGGAGGTCGAGAAAGGGGCAGAGCTGGGAGGAGGCTGGGTTATGATTTATTTGGCGCCCGAAACGAAACTGAAAACGAAAACGAAAAGCTGAGTGCAGCCCCGCGCTGCGAAATGAAGCCATCAAAAACGTTGACATCGTTACGCAAAAGCGGAAATGACAATGATGATGGGCGCCAAATGAAACGCTGGTCACGCCCCGCCCTGCTCTTCTCCCCTCGAAAGAAATGAAATGCAATGCGGTCGTGGTTCGTGTGTGTGTGTGTGTGTGGGAGAGTGTGTTCATCAGGGGGAAAGGAAGTGAAGGGGTAACGATTCCTGTGCTGGCCGCCATTAAAACGCGCGAATTGAAAGGCGAAAAATTGCAATGCCAACGGTGAACTGAGAACTGCCAGGAAAATGGTGAAAATGGAAAATAAAAGGGTTTATGTGTCAGGGGGGAAAAACGGCTGCAGCTGTTGCATTGATTTGGTCATCGGCCAGGCTCAATCGGGTAGTTTTTATAAAGAAATACGTTGTATTGACTTGGTAAAGGATATTATTTAATAAACAATTTTATAGTTGGGCACTGCACTCGCAGTGAGCGGTTTGCTTTAAAATTTTTCTTTGCATTTTATATTATTTTTAAGTACAGTAAGAATAAATGCATTTAACGGCTTTATAAGTTAATTATATTTGTGTAGCAGCCCTTAAGTTTCCTTAAAAGTGTTGCAATAAAAATTGAGAAAACTAAGAAAGTTAAAACGATTCTTGCCTTTCAGTAAACATAAATGTTTTTATGGCAACTACTCAAAAGTTGTTAATTAAAAGAGATTAAAGATGTTGTTGGAAATAAATTTTGACAGAGTTTCTCAATTTTAAAGCTTTCCTTTTTGTTTGCAAGCAAATAATTTCAAGAATTTTTTGTTGTCTTAAGTAATGGTTTCGCTTTAAAGTCAGGATTATCTGGGTTCAACTTTTATATCGCCTGCACTAAAAAAGAAACAATGTTTATAATTCAAAGACAGCTTTTAATTATAGTTTTGAAATATAAACGTTGATTTATAGGGTAAACAAAGTATAGCACTATGAAATTATATGTTGACCTTTCTCTTAAAATGTTTATCTAATAAACATTTATTTAGTTTGCTTATACCTATTTAATATTTTTTATTTAGTCTTTGAAATATTGCTTAAAATACTCTAAGGATTATACTAAGTCAGTTTAGTATAGGTTTATTAGCTAATTGAACTAGTTAAGCTTGTAATTCACTCTCATACACTCTCCTCACTCTGTAATTTGCCAATCCAAACCAAATCCAACTAACATATCTCTATGTCTCTCTCTGTTTGCATTCACAGGTAGCGACCATGATGTCCTGCCCCCTTCCCATGCAATTACCGATACCGATTCCTTCAATACACAAAACAGAATTTGCACCGGTTCACATTGGAGTCAAGGTAAGTTGATCCCACGCTTATTACATTTATCCGTTATCCCTGCCCGCTCTGTATATATATATATCCTCTTTGCACCACACTTCCTGCCCTCTCTGGCGCCTGTGCCTTAAAACATTTGTTTGCTTGCTATTATTAAATAGTAAATTAAGCGCATAAATGCGAAAATCATGCAAATCGGTTGGATGTTGGAACCCGCTGGCAGAAAGTCAACAAGTGGGGCAAAATGCTAAATGTAAATGTTGCCAGTGAAAACTGGAGCACGGGGCACTGTACAAAAATATTTCCACTTTCTAATTACATGATTTTTATTAATTTTATGACTAAAATTAAAAGGGAAACACGCAGGGAGAGTGATAGTAATTATAATCCAAAGAAAATAGGAAAGACTTTAATGAACAAATTCTGTTTTTATAAATACATCTTTATTCCTGTTACCCTTTTGGTCATTTAAAAGTTAACTTGATACGTTGTATGTATTAATTATATTTTAAAAGAAGGTTAAAAATATAATATAGTTTAAATACTTTATTTCCGATTTTTTTTATTTAACTTTATTAAAACGCTGTGCTTTTTTTGCCGTGTTGACACACATGTCAAAGAGCTTCGGTCTATTGTTGACATTATTGCAAAACATATATACGCAAATGCGAATGTTCTTACACCCATGAAGGGGCAGACTTACAACAACGCAGATATTGTGCGGCACTAAATCAAATCGCTGTTGCTGCCGCGCCCCAAGATGGGGCGCCGCCAACACGCCCATTCTCCTCCCGCCCCTCATTTGACTACGGCTTTAATGCGAAGTGATCACATTTTAATGATACCAAAATGCAGTGCACATTGTTGAAGAATAATGATGTCAAGCAGTTTTTCGGCGAAGGAAAACGTAACGGAGTTTCAAACATTGCCACGGATGGCGGCGTCACGTTTGATAAATGCTGCAGCACATTTTTCTTGGTTTTGTTTGTTGTCTCCTTGCCCCAAACGTTTAAATGCCACACATAAATCTATTTTTGAATGAAAGCCACTCGCAGGATGCGTGGCGTATGCGCAATATTTTTCCCTCGTCGTCCAGCAAGAAGGGATATTTTCATGCGTTTCGTTCCGTTGGTTTCTGGTTTTGTTATCTGTAAAGGAAGCTTGTGCTTATTGTTTGCATAATGGACGCTCGTTAGCGGGGGTGAAGTCCCTTAAAAAGAACTCCTGCATCGGAGGGGTGCGGGTATGAAAAAAAGAATAAACAAAAAAAACAGACAAAAGTATAAATAAAACTGGCAAACAGAGGAGGCTTAACCAATATAAATGCGCTTTTAATTTGTTCCCCCTTTTTTTCTGTTCTTTGTCAGCTGTTGTTGCAGTTTCGGGTTGTCAGGACACTTTTCTTTTGGGGAAAATGATCCTTGAAAATGTGCAGGTTCCAAGAATTGTTCAGCAATATTGCCTGTTATTTATCAACAAATTGGACTATTATTGTTATGATTTTATTGAACGTTTTTAATACAATCTAGATTAAAATCTCAAGGCCTTGGTCCTCACTAAAGGCTCTTTTAATTTTGCACCCCTCTGTTTCTTTATTTCCTTGACAGCTCTTGTTTTTAATAAATGACACACAGCCCGCAGTACACTCTGGGCTTTATGGAAAATTAAATGGTTTCTGCTGCTGCTGCTGCTGCTGCTGCCCACAAACCCACAAAAATATAAGCAAAGTGTTTGTCACTTCAAAGGACAAATACAAATTTGCTTCATGTCCGGATATTCTTTGTGCGGTTTCTTGTGGAATGCATGGATATTGTCAAAACAATTTGTGCCACTGCAGAAACAAACAGAAATTCGAATAATTATTGAGCCGAGTATGCAGAAGAGTATGTGTTGTGTGCAACTGACACCCGCACTGACTGACGCTCTGACCTCTCATTATTTCCGAACATTTCCCATTAAAAGCAAGCACCGAGTGTCCCTTCATTTGCATTCTTTCATCATCCATCGGCTTAAAAATCAAAGGTTAATGAGCGGCCAATAAATCGTGATTTATTAACCGAGAACCAAAAAAGCAGCGAGAGAAATGCCACTGCAGCTTAACCGCTGACAGGCTTTCACAATTATGAAAACCAACCCGGCTCAGTTCGGTTAATATCCCGACTAATTAAGGCAAATCGTAACACGCAAAGTAGTCCGCTGATAACCAGTTCATAAAAAGAGGAAACCGGGTGAGGAGGAAGGTATATTTAATAAAACGGCGGCGGGCGGAACAAAAAATACAGAATAAAAAATTGGCTGAAATTAAGCGAGCTGCCAGGATCCCGCTGACTGCCGCCGCCGTTAAACCCAATTTCCTGCCCCGAGGTGCCAGCGGTGGAACTTACACTTGACCGCGCGGCATAAATCACGAGGGGATGGCCAATGGCCCCAGACGAGGGGGTTGGGGCTGGCCATCTTCGTAGGCCATAAAAAGGGCGTTTCAAAAATATCGTGTAAAGGTGAGCCTGGCAAAATAATATTTAATAACAAAGAAATGCACAAGACAATGAAAAAAATCTGGATTTTATGGGGTAGAATACGAGGGGGCTCCAGTTGGCCCTTCTTTTTTTTTATGAATTTAATTTAGTTTATAATGCTTGAATTGCTGATAAATGTTGGCCAGGCTTTTTATTTACTTGACCAGTGAAATTTCTGGGAAAGAAATAAAAAATACAGATATATTTGTCTTATTTCCAAGCTGTTTAACTTGTGAACCTCAATGGAGGAACGTAAGTTAAATGATTAGAAATATTTTTAATTTAGTGGAAAGTCTGCCATAAAATATCCCTTAAAAATCACAGGTTTCTCTCTTTACTTGATTCTTAATTCCTCTACTTCATTCCTCTGCTAATTGTCGATAAAAAACTATTTTCCTCAAAAGATTTAGTCGAGGATTAGAACGCATAAACAAATCTTTGGCTGACGTGACTCGGTTCAAAGGCCTTCAAGCTTAAGGACTTCCGGCATCCATCCAGCGGCAGCAGCTTGTCCAGCAGCAGCCACTCAGGTGTGCTCAACTATTCCCTTTGCCAGCTTGGAAGGTGGTGATGATGAGCCCACCCGCTTCACCCACTGACCCCACTATCCAGAGCATTGCACCGCGAACTTTAAGGACAAGACAGAGGGCAGAAACCGGTGACCGAGCCAGGAAATGCATCCGCTCCCGGTCCCCTTCTTGTTCTTATAGATATACACTGAGAAAACACTGAATGAGTAGTGTATGAGAACATAATTTAATAATTTAAATTGTTCAAAATACCTGTATGATATGGAGGAGTCTAAGGATTAGAAAGAAAATATAGGCCCCATTAAGTATGCAATGCTTTTTACGCCCTGATATTCTATGGGTGCTTTTCTTTAGGGTGAGTTTTCTGTTCAGATTTTCTAACTAGTGATTATTTTGCGTTGTGCAGATACTGTATCTTCTTTTTGGGAGCATCTTTATCTTTCTGGCTCCATCTTCTGCTGCTGCCCGGCAGCATACACTCGCATTTGTTTTCTTATGCTTTCTTATTAATAATTTAAGCTGTGTTTTACTCCGCGACGAGGAGGACAACGCATTGTTTGCCGGGTAATGTTTGTCTGTCTGTCTGAGAATCTGAGGATCCTGATGCTGCTGCTGCTGCTGCCCGGCGAATCCTTACAAAGGATTGCGCCCCGCTTACAGTTTTTGGGGCGTGTTGTGTTAAGCGCCCATTTCCCAAGCCCCAACTCCTGCCTTAACCCATCAGCTCTCTGGCTCCAGGTTGTTTTATTTTTTATTTCCACTCAAATTGTTTTATTTGCAACACACACACACACACACCCGCATACCCAGGGAAGACCCCAGACGCTTGGCTTTATTACGGTGATTTTTCTTGAACGCATTTCGTGAGCTGCTGCTGTCTGCTCCACTCCGCCGCCTCCTCCTCCTCGGTTTCCCTGCATACCTTTTGTAATTTTTATGATTTTATTTGGCTGCCTTGGCCCCAAACTTTTGATATGCGCTTTCCCTCGCATTTTCCTTTTTCTTTATTATTGTAATTCATATAAAGGAGCCAGGAGCGAGCGAGTGAGCGAGCGAGCGAGCTAAAAGCAGCCAGTAGTACGTCCTGCTGCTTTTCAACTCATTCCACTCAATATTTGCCTTTGTGCGATGCGTAATAAGCAAGAACAACAAAAGGGAAGAAAGCTTTTCAAGAAATTAAAAGGGAAACTCAGGTGGAGACCGGCATGGAGGGTGCTGGGGAAAACCCGACCGAATCCATGACCGAATATCCGTGCCACAATGCACATTAACCACGCTCAAGGAAAATGTTTAAAAGGTTTCAACTAAGACATACCTTAGTGCTGGGATTTATATTATAGCAACTATTAATATTTTAAGGCTCTAAATAAATCCTAGTTTAGCATGGGAATGTACAAGATTTTTAATTTCTACTAAAATGAATGTAAGAATATTCTAATTTGTGGTTTTATATTTTATCAATTACTGTTACAATGGAATTTTCTATAAGTTAAATTGAAATATTTATAAATACTTATATATATTATATTACATATAATATTATTTATAAAATCTGGGCTTCATACTCCCTTAAAGTGCAAACCCTGGGTGCCTTATAATCCACCAAGGAAATCTTTTGTTGTCCTTTTGGCTGAAACTTTGATTCCTGGCTTTGTTGCTTGCTCCTGTTTATTTTTTTTGCCTTGGCTCCATAACAGGCGTTAAAAATTATAGTTATTTAGTGGGATTGCGTTCGCACGGATGTGAAAAGGAATATGTGTAAGTGTGTAATTTGCTGAGGAGTCTCAAGGACTTTGCCACATTAGGCATGCACGCATGGCCATCTTTTAAAATCAAAATTGCGTTGGCCCATTAGGTCCTTCGCCTGACATAACAACAAAGGCTAACGGCTAATTATTCCCCCGTTTACGGCCGACGGCAGCACAAAACAGCCGTTAAACGGAAAATATATATATAATATTAAATTTTGTGCGTGCCCCCGGCTTCTTCTGTGCGTGTCCAAACTATTCGGGGCACGCAACTCTCAAGGAATAACAGGAACAAAAACCAAGGTCTGGTGGGGGCTGCGGGTTGTTGTTAGCTGGGGGATGCAAGACAGTTAACAAGCTGCTTGTTGCTTGTGGCATAAGTCAATTTGGCCGGAACAAGCACAAGAGAAAAACTATCCGCAATAAGTAGAGGGGTACAAGAACGCAAGAACGAGGCGAGCACTTAACGAAAATTGCTTAAATAAATACACAAAACTATTAGGTAACTACAAGTTTATTAATTAGAAAGTACTTTATTTTTTTAAATATAATGCAATGAAGATTTTGGCTTATTTTTGTGGTCATGTCAGTAGGAGTCTTGGATATACAGCTGTTTCAGAGCCACCACTTCCTCTTTAGTATCCGATTCCTGATTAACTTTAACATTCAATAAGTGAACCTATCCTTTATGTGCTTTAAACTTCCATTACTGTGCTGAACTCAGAGAAAATTTATTAATTATAGCTCCAAGTGCAACCGAATAAAATAAAGAAAAATCCTAGATCTCTTGCTCAGGTTAAGCTTTCTCATCTGCCCATCATTTTCTTCGAGTGCATATATTTATATACGGCGTGCATACACATATGTGTGGCCATCGAAAAGGGATATACATTAATTTCAATTAAGGCGTTGCGAAACGCCCCACTGCTACTTGTCCTCTCATTCACTCGTGCTGCCCTGCGGCTCCCAGTCTCCTGGAGGTCCTGTGTCCTTGTTGTTCTTCTTCTGTGATTCCTTGTTCTTTTGCTTGTCAAGCGTGCGTTTTACTTACTGTTTCTAGAGAGGAGCGAGGAGTGTGGGACGGGCGAGCATTATTTATTATAGTTGCACACAAAGGACAACAAGGACCACACAATGGTGGCTTCGCTGGGTGGCAGGGAAAAGAAATGACACGAAATGATGCAATTCCCAGGTGTCTCGTTAAAATTTCAAGACGAACACATTTCCCGGGAAGAATCGAAAGTCGAAATAATGGGATGCTATTGGGTCTAGTGCTTAAAGCTGAAAGTTATTTAAAAAATAAGGGATAGATAATTAATGAACCAAAATAAAGCCTGGGATAATTAAAGAGTGTAGAAAGTACTACCTATTTTATTTTATATGGTAAATAAAGTTTATTGAAACAAACGCTATATATCTACGTAAATTTCCATAACTTTTTAAGCTTCGATTGAGTACTTTATTGGCCAGGACCAACTCTCACACTGAGCTCTTTCCGCTACGATCCTTATTAGTGGCACTTTTCTAAAAATTCGTCGAACGTCGATGGAAGAGTTGAATGAAAGCCCAACTGCAAACAAGCCAATTACTGCGGGACACTTTTAGGACTGGCAGGGGAGCGTAGTCAAAGCAGGACTTACCGGGGCACCAGGTGCGCCCAGTGGAAAGCGGCTTTAACCCTTAACAGCCCCCCAAGGAAGCCGGCGACCGACCGGAGGAGGACCCACAACGCACACACACACACACACACACTAATATGCACACACACACATCCTTGTTGGCAACGTTGACTTTGGCTTTACAGTTCAATATTTATTTTCGCGATTTTCACGCCGTGTGCAGCAGAAAGATTGCTTTCTCTGCTGAATCATGGCAGACCGAAGCGGAAGATGTCCTTCGTGCTTCGATGGAAGTTGTCGTTGTCGTGGCCGTTGTCCTGGCTGTTGTCGCATGTGGACACAACAAACACAAACGGACACATGCATTAGATGAGCTTAAGTGTCGCCCAGGCGGGCTCCCCCCTGCTCCCGCGTTGCCTGCGCTGACTGCCTTTGTTGTCCTTGTCGGCAGGTGTGCCTCGCCGAAAAAGCGAAGGAAACTTGTTGACCAAAAACTGCTAAAGACAAACACACCGACTGACGACTGAGACACAAACACAAACAGTGGAAAACTTTCGGCAAGCAAAAGTGTTGGGCCAGAACAAACACATTGGCCAAATAAGCATTATGAAATTTGCAAAAACTTTTCAATTGAAAGCGAAACGCACAGATAGCGATGGCGGGGAGAAAGTTCTTCCAAGGGGGTAGATGCACAGAGAAAAATCTAAGAATTCTAAGCCAATCTATATTATTAGGGACTATTTTTAATACGATATATAAAAAATGAAGCACTAGAAGGTTTAAAGCTGATGTAGTGCCTTTCAAGTCTCTTAATGATATACTTAAAGAGTGTTGTCATACTTAACCTTTATTTTCATCTTAAGAACCTATTAAACTAATAGAATTAGTCATTAAAATTCTCTTAAAATAAAGAAACCCTATTTCTGTTAGTGTAGAAAACACCTTTAGACAGCAAAGACTTTCGGGTTGCTGCGATTTATTTGCATGTGTGCCTATAAATTTGTAATAAAAACTGCAAACGACCGCAAGGACCGGCGCCGAAGGCATCCCTAATACAGTCATCTCTGGCAGGAGGAAGGGGTACCCATCCTTCACAGACTTTCCACCCTTGCTCTGGCCCCAAATACCCTTTCTTTTTTCGTGCCAACCCCTCGTCGTCGTCGTTGGCTTTTGTTGTAACTCATTTGACATTATTATGTGAACTTTTTATGGCCTCCAAGGCTCAACACGCGCTTCAGAGCTTCAAGTGTGTGAAGGCGGAGGCCAAGGAGGTTGGCCGGCGAGAGTCCTAGGCACTGGCACAAGGAGACATCAATAAATTTCCATGTCCTCCTTATAGACGGGGTTCTCTCAAAGCTTTGGGTAATTATTATTCTGGTTTATGATTCGGTTTTGGGGCGGCGTCTTTACAATTCGCTTTATTACACATCGAAGTGTGGAAGGTGTCGTGTCCCGTGTTGGCATAAAATTTTTACTCGTCTTACGTGAGCATATATCCCCCATATGGTTTATGTGCGATATATTAAAGAGTTCCCAGTTCTTAGTTCTATGGAAATTGGGCCAAAGTCTCATAATTTTTATGGGCCGGCGAATAGTTAATGCGCCTTGCCAGGTCTGGCCAAGTGGATGTGTCTGCGGCTCTTTTGTGGTTATGGCCATTGCTCTAGCTCTGATTGGACTAGTTAACCCAACGAGTCCTGCCCCTCTTAAGGAAGCCAGCAAATCTAATCTCGGGGAGATAAAGGTCGCCACAGGATGATGCTTTAATGACATCAAAGTGTAGCCAACAATAAAATGAATGGGTGAAGCTAATCTGGCATCTGTGGGCGTGGTGTGTGCAACAAGGTGGGTGTGTGTGTGTGTGACAGTGGCTAAGATTTGGGACAAAGGTTCTTAAAGGGAGTCATTTTTGGGTATGAAAAAATCAAGCAATAAGATCGATTCATAGAAAATCGTTTAATTAAATAAATTACAGGGTTTTCTGTATAGAAACACACTAACACTATGATGGTTTTTATTTACTAAATACAAAATCTTAGCTACAACGTTTATATCAACCTCAACTTAAAAATTATATATAATAATTTCAACTTTAAGGCCCCTCCTCTAGTTGCACCCCACATCCCACTGTACCTTTATACCCTGTACCCTTGTACCCTTATCTCGTCATATAGCTTTGTCGCTCTCGTAATGCCAAACATAAAATTCAAAATCATAAAAAGAGGAAAGCAGCAACAATAACAGCCCAGGATTAGCATTCGCATTCGCATAGAAAGCAAATACAAATATTGGCATTGGAAATGCGATTGCCTTGGCCAGGAGATTTCCGCGTGTGTGTATTGCTGCTGCGGGTTTTCCGAATGCCGTAAATGTGTGTGCACTTAAGGAGCTGCCTCCCCCGAAAGGATTCCCTGTCGCCTTACCTTACCTTTACGATGCCAATATAAATTTGTATTTACATTACAATAATAAAAGCCGGCCGACCGAGCCAAGCAGACAGGCTATTCAATGCCGCACAACTTGCAGCACAGCCGCAGGACCGATTTCTGATTTATGGCACTAAAAGTGCACTCAAAGTAGCAGCGGCAGCGGCTTCGCCTGGCAGCCCCGCCAGCCCTGCAATATGGCGACGTTTTTTAATTCCGCAGATAACAAAGCACTTGTGGCCGCCAAGCGAATAGCGAATGGAGCAATAAGCCGCGCCTCCAAGGACCCCGATGCCCACGCCCACTCTACATGCAGATAAAATCAAAACTTAAGCGCCACGGGTCGTTGCAGCAGAGTGCAGTAGGAGGAGTAGGTCCGGGAAGTAGAGACCAGGAGCAGGAGCTGGTGCCAGGACTAGAGCTAGGAGCAAATGCTGCAACAGGCGCTGCGATAACAATTTCTAATAAAAACACATGACAGCCATTTGCCACGCCCACACATACATGGCGAAGGCTACACGAAGAACAAAAAGAGAGGGATTTAAAATTGGGACTTCAAGTAAGAAATTCCTAGAACAGAAGATTAAAATTCCTTTTAAATAAATTAATTCTTCACCTAAATATTCCTTGAATAATCTCCGTTTGGCTTAATATTTCCAGTTAACCGTGTGACCGTTTGTCCGTCTGTCCGCTTGTCCTTACGTTTGAATCCTTTAATCCTTTAGAAAGTAAAGAAATACAAATTAAACAAAGTACTTCGGAGATGTTTAGGTAATTAAAGAACACCTTCTTCCAATTTTTAGTTACTTCCCGGTCAGTTGACTGATTATTTTTCTCTCAGTGCAAGCGATAAGAGGGGGCAAAGCAAGGATTATTGCGCCGATGAGTTTGCCCTGGCCATAAAGTCGTATTATGCATGGATGTGGGAACCAGACCGAGGCTCAGCAAGCATGCAGGCAGGGAAATTGCTAATATTTATTGCCCAGGGCGTACACATGGCGGATACTTGATGTGGCACAACGATTATATAATTGCTTAATTACTCACAAAGCGCCAGCAAAAGTTGGCCACTCGAAAAGTTCTTGAAGCCACAGAAAATTAAGCATAATATTCAAAAGAAAATAAGTCTTGTGGGTCCAAACCGCTGTCTATGCCAGATTCGGAAAAAATCATGGCCAGAAATCGGCGTGAAATACTCGAGAACTCAAGTGGGCGCCATAAAAAGTGAGCTCCTCAAAGTTTTCTCAGAGAAAAAAAAACGGGAAAGAGGGGGAAAATCGGGAAGAGAACCCTTTGCTTCTTGGCCTTGCAGATTTCTGGCGTTATACTTATTGCTTATTGTGTATGAACTTTCTGAATGGCGCGGAAATGAGTGAGAGTGAATTTGTTTATATTCTGTTATATATATATATTTTTTTCGCTTATATTATTTTTTTTTGCAAGCAACCAATCTTCTTGCCTATTTTTCCCGTCTGCCCGTGGAAGGGCTCTCCAGCCTTTTGTTGCGGGGCCCACGCAATTTGTCTTAAGTGGCCGCCACTGGCACCGCTCCCTGTTTTCCCATTTCCCATGCCATTTTGCCGGGGTAAAAACCGCCGAAACAACCCCCCGGCCACAACCCGCTCCGTTGCGTGTGAAAAAAGCGTAGAAAACGGCATAAAGTATGCAAAGCATTTGCATTTAGCATTCAACAAGACAAACACAAAATGAAGTGCGAAGCGTCGAAGCCGCGACAAATTTTCCAACTAACTGGCAACCGAAAAAAGAGAAAGAAATACCAGGAAAAAGAAAAGCAAAGGGAAAGCGGCTAGCGGGAAGCGGGAAGCGGGAAGAAAAGGATGCGTAAAAGTCGGAAAAAAGGGTTGCTTTCGGGGTCCCTTCCGTGCGCGCGGCGCTCGCTGGCTGGCTTTTGTGCTGACAAATTCAGGCGTGATAAGTTTTATGTGCGCTTATTTGACTGTTTTTAAATAGACCCCCGAAAGGATCAGAGGTGGTGTGGGAACGGCTCGAAGGAGTTTTAGGCCAAAGTTAAATAATTGATGTTGACAATCAACAAAGCAAATAAAGTAGAAGAGGGGCGTGCTCGGGGTGTTGAGTGCGAAATGAATGAATAAACGCTGGGGCGAAGAAGGACCTCCTCGTCATTATACTTCAAGCGCTTCAACTCTTCGGCGGTTTATTCACGCGCTAAGTTGTAAATTCGATTTAATTAAATGTATTTCAAGTTGATTTCTTAATCTTCGGCAGGGAAAATTACCCATATATAAGGAATATATGATTTAAAATTAAATTAAAGATTTATCTCTCTAAAAATGGGTTCTAAGTTGGCGAGTGGCAAGAAATAGCCTGTACATCGTATAAAATATAGTTATAATATTACCTAAATATAGGGAATATTTGATTTAAAATTCCATTGAAGACTGTTAGCCTGTAAATCGTATAAAATATATTTTTTTTACACTCTGTAGATTTAAAAAATTCATATTAAACAGTCAGTTTCAGGTGTGGTTTCCTACGAATAAAAGAAAATCTAATTAAATTCACTTTCCTTTGATTTCTCAATCAGTCAGAAAGAAAACTGCCATTGCTTTTCCTCGCTATAAATATTAAAATCTTATTAACCAGGCCTAAACCACCGAACGTGCCACAACGAGGCACAGAAGTTTTTCCTGTGCAAAGGGAGCAAAGGATAAAAATGTGTCAATTGGGAAATCTATTTTGCGGATTTGGGAGCGCACAACACCACTCAATCAAAGGCTGAAATCACACATGTCTGGGCTGGGAACGGCCAAGGTAAATGCGGGGCGGGGCGGGGCCCTACACACCTGATTCCCGAGCCCTCAGCCACGCATATTTAAGTAAAACTTTGCCACCGCCGCCAACGTCGTCGTTGTCCACACATAAATAAAACATTTGCGGCCTGCGGACCAGAGGAGGCGAATGGGAGATGGATGACCCATTGGCGCAAGATGACAGGCAGCAACAGAGGATAAGGAAGGAGAAGGCCAAGGAGCGGCGGCAGGAGCAGCAGCAGCAGCAGGCCGGATGCAAGATACAGAAAAATCCCTTTACGAGCCAGCGGAAGTGCGTACAAAATGATACAACCCCCCGACCCCACGCCATCTCACTCCGCACCCGAGACTTCGTCGCCGGGTCGTCGTGTGCGCTTGGTCAAGCAGATAGTCCCCCGCATCGGCATGCACCCGGAAAAAAAGCAGGGGAGCAGGATATGTACACTGGGGGAAATCGTATCCATAATTCAGAAGTCACTAGGCATCAGGCCTTTGCACATCAATAGGGTTTTAAGCTGCCAAATAGTATAGCTGGGCTTTACTCCTTGACTATTTTAAGATATATAAAGATAGTTCTAGCATACAATTGAAGGCTGAACTCTGAAGAAGGCTTCACTGGTTTCCTTAGACATTAATTACCTTCAGTATTCTTTGGCTTTTAAATAAATATATTATACCATTTAGTTGGCACTTTGTTAACCTCAGTGCATAAACGCTTTTGAGACAGCGGCCAAAGAAACGGCCACGGTTTGAGGACTCCTTCCAAGGGGATAAAGACGTGGATGGATGTACCGATGGCACTGGCGGTATGGGAATCGGAATGAGGATGAGGCCGAGGACGAGGACGAGGACGACGACATGGCCATTTCAGCGTGCAGCAAATTGAAATTGAAATTGGAAGAAGCGAAACGAAATGAATTCTGGTGGCGCTAACTGGCCGGCCAGCTGATGGCCGTCTTTCCGCCGGCTTCCTGCTGCGAAAAAGCTAAACTGGAACTGAACGGAGCTGAGCCTGAACCTGGACCTAAAACCTGAGTCGAAACGCATTTGCTGGTGGCATAATTGGCGCTTATTTCCTGGACAGATGACGACCTCGTCGACGGCGTCTCGGCATTTCATCAAATGTTTTTGCGTCTGTCGTTTTTATTGGTCACTGGAGGATGAAGGCTGCTGCCGAATCCGCTGGGTGGGAGGAGGGTGTCCTGCCTGCACTGTGATTGACAGCTGGGCGAAAGAAAGAAGTTTGGTTTTTGTGCGGGGCACAGATTATGTATAAATCTCAATAAATTTCAATAAGCAACAAAAGTTGTTGTGCCCGCCGCTCGCTCGTCTCCGCTTTTTAGTTGCCTTTGAAACTTTTTATTCCTGGCTCTGCTCTCTTGTATTTTTTATGGCCCCCAAAGTTGTTCTTTCTCCTTTATAATTCCACTATTGGTGCTCTCGGTCTCGGTCTCGGCCCGGTCTCAGTGTGTGTGGGTGTGTGCGTAACTTTGTCAAATGAAGCGTATTAGGGCCAAAACTTTTAATTGGTCAAATGGCTGACAGATTGTGCGCTTAAGTGACTTTCCTATATACGTGATCGACAGAGTATATGCGGCTTCTTCTGCGTGTGTGAAAAGTTGACTCTTGCACTTTCTGGCGAGTTCAAAACAAACTAATTTTAATCGGATTTTGCAGATGTTCTCTCTGCTCAGTGCTGCGCCTCAAAGCATGCCGTGGTTTTTGTAATCTGTAAAGTGCAAATTTTGTCATCTAAAAATTGGCAAAGTTTACGGAAAAGCCAAGACTTAACAGAAAGAGTAGAAATGCGTAAAAAATAATATCTTTTATAGTTATGACAACCAAAAAGGTGGTACTCTTATAGGGGTATGACACTGCATTTTTGTTTCCATTCATTGGAGTACATTTTCTCAGGTTATTTACTTACGTAAAAGTGCATAAATTATAATCATAATAATAATAGCTTATCTTACTATGTATATATTATTTTCACTGATCTGAACTTAAGAAATAGTATGACCGTTTTCTACTTACAATACATTTTCTATTTACAATAATTTCCAATGAAGCCTTCTGTGAATAAGAGAAATGACAATGTCGTGCCATTACACAATTAGAAAATTACATTGATATATATATAGCATAAAAGGTTGTATAGGAAATTCAAAATTTAATAATTACCATTCTCTCTAGATGCATACACATTGCTTAAAATTCCTCCTCTACCTATCACAGCCAAAATATTTTATATATTTAATCTCTACAAAATCAATTAAATAGGCATCCTCATAGACAAGCATGCCAAACCATATTAGCATGGACAATAAATATGCATTTGCCCCTGTCAAACACTTAACTTTAAGTCAATCAAGCCGTCAGTCGGCAGGCAAAATTAGAGTAAAATACTTGAGGGCCGGCGGGGCGACTTTCCGCTCACAGAGCGTGAAATATATATCATCATGTTTTTGATAAAATATGCTGAAAATGAGATAAGCAGCAGAAATCCCATTGGTGCCTATGGCAGCGGAGACAAATGCACGAGCACACACAGGACTACAGAAAGGACGAAAACGAAGACGGAGACGGAGACGGAGACGACGTAGAAGGAGTCAGGAACACTCGCGTGGATAAACAAACATGGGGGATTGGGACTCCGGATTGGGATTGCTGGATTCGTGTTGGTCCAGCATGCCAGGGATTCAATTTCTCAAAAGGAATTTTTGAGCACGAAGACGAGCACAATGTGGCAAGCAGGCACTGAGGCAGTCAGGCAGGACAGACATTCGCAGACAACGGCGCAGATTTGTGTCTGGAGGGGGAAGGAACAGTAGGAACAGTACGAAAAGCAAAAGGTTACCGAGAGCAACTGCAAGTAAATTACAATTTAAGTGAATTTTTCATGGTGTCGACAGCAGCAAGTTAGCCCTTTTTGCTCTCTGGCCAAGAATAAGCTGAAGCCCCTCAAACAACAAGGCCAAGTGCGACAGCAGCCGAAACCTCAATGAGTGAGAGCCCGCCCCGAAGATTTGTCGGGTGCAAATTGAATGAAAGTGGCAGAAAAAATGTTGCTAAATTATGCAGCAGCATCAGAGCAGCATCGCTCACAAGGAGCACAAGCCGACGGAGCCGACGGAGCTGACGAGCTGACGAGCTGCCTCTTCGGTGGCTCATGGTGAAAGATCCTTGATGTATCAGATAAGCTAATTTACTCAGATAAAAGGCAAAGGGCCCAGGATTCAAAGGAATGGTTGGCAGGGACCTCCGTCAAGCAGCTTAAGTCTGAGCCAGAGTCAAAGCCAGTCTTGCCAGCGTAAAACTTTCAACTCTTGCACTGCGGCAAAATGATTAACAATTTGATTTTAATTATGCAATTCTAATTATAAATATTATCAAAGTAAAATTAGACTAGCAAACTAGGAATCTTTCTTAAGAGCAACTCAATGAAAATTGGAAGGTGTGTGGAATGTGCGAAACTATTTGTTGTTAAATGACAAGTATATTTGTTTAAAAATATATCCTTTTGGAGCTAAAAGTGTATGTTAAAATAAATCTAAAAAAGTAAGTTTTAAGTGATTTCAAATCTCTAGAGAGAGTTCGCCCCATTAGCCACAGTCTTAATCCCTAGACCCAAGTAATGCCCGTATCCCTTGACTCCAGCTCGAAGGGATTATCCGCAGTGCAAGGATAGTTTACACTCACACACATCCCAGTCGAAGTTTAACCCACTTCAAGGGCATATGTTTGCGTGTGTGCCGGCGTGGGTGTGTGTGAGCAACAACGTTGTCAGTTCGCTTTAAAGCTAATAGCAGCCACTTCATTTGTGTCACTCGATGGCACTTCACACGTGACAATGACAACGAGGAGCAGCAAACCAACAGAGAAACACACAAAAAGACACACGCACACAAGTGGGCGGATGTGTAATGTGGTGGCAAAAGGGGGGCGTGGCGCCCTGGTAAGTTTTCAAAATCTCCAAAATAAATACACGGGGGATTTGCATTAGCAGCTCTCGCCGTGACTTTGGATATATGCGTATGTGTGCTCCTAATGGCATCCAACATATGCAAAAAGTAACAAATTATATGGCACATTTACTCCTTCGTACAATGGGACCCTCAATGTGAACGTGAACGTGAATGGGAATGTGAATGTGAATGTGAACGTGAACGTGGACCCCGTGACATTCAAGTAGCAGTCACGCAGTGAATAAAATGGAATTTCCTAGGGAAAAAATATGCCAAGATTAGCAGTTGACAGCGGATTTGATCTAATCTAGCATGTAATTGTGCGTGCTTAAGGGCTGTCTTCTCCTCCCATTATTTATAGGGTTTTTATTGAATTTATTTACAGACAGGAGCAGAGACTGAAGCTTAACAACATAATACCAGTATTTGGAATCAATTAGCCGAGTTAAGAATTTATTCCTTTTATTTATATCAGAAGTCTGACAAGAAAAGAAAATATATTTAGTGGAATATGTTAATGTAGAGGTCTTCTGAAAATTAAAACACAATTAGATGATAAAATAATGATAGTTAAAAGAATATAAAGTTGCAACCGTTTCTCTATCTCGCTCGCACTCGCCTCAAACCGTGTTTCGTGGGTTCGAGTCCAGCATAAATAAAGCATCAATAGTTCCACCTTTTTGTTGGATATTTTGTACGTACCTCATACTTAATTTAATGTAAAAACTAAGAGGTTTAGAATTATACTAAATAGGCTTACATTAAGCTTGGTAACTACATATATATATATTTTTTTTTTTGGCTCCCACTGCACTTATTTCAAACAATTCTCTAACGTTCCAGTTTCGATTTGTCGCCGGAACACGTTAACCTGCTAATTGGCCAATTTGTGTGCGTTGTTTAGTCAAACGTTATTGAGCCGTTAATTAGTCAAATTAGTTGATGTCAGCCCGATAATTTTGGGGCTGACAGACACACTTCATCTCGCACACGGCGGCGCGGCTTTTCACGTGTGGCAAATGCAATTGCAAAATGTTTTCGCCCATAAAAGTCAATTGAGTGTTAAATTATTTTTAATGAATTACACGCAGTCCGAGCGAAATTCGCATCAAGTGCATTCTGGGGAAAATGGGAGAGGCAGCTCGGAGGGGAGCTGGGCTCTGGCGCCTTGAAATTAACACTTCTCAACCTAATTTGATATTCATGCATTTCTCATGAGAGAGCGACAGAGAGACGATGACGCTGTCAAAAGAAAAACTTTATCCGTAGCGGCAAAGTGATGGGCGGAAAGTTGCAAGGAAAAGTGTGAAAATTCCCCAGACACCCCCATCACACCCGATGGCTCTATTTTCCTGCCCATGCCGGTGCTGTTGCGTTCTTTTCTGTAATGCCTTTTCCTTTGCTCTGTTGTTTTTTTGGCAGCAGTCTCTTTAATGATAAAAGCCAACAAAGGCGCTACTGGGCTTAGTCCTTTTCGTGAGAGACTTCCGCTGAGGCCTGCGTGTAAGCCTTTTTCGCGGCCTTGTTCAACATTTCTTTGCATATAATTAAAAGCCCAAACGATGCGCGAGCTCAAGTTAAACTGGCTGCCAATTTTGTAGGCACTTTTTTCCGGCCCGTTTTCTGATGTAATTTTCAGCCACAACATATTACGGCCTTTAAGCTGGCTTAATGCCTATCATCGGCTAATTTCTTTACTCTATCTTTACTCTTTAAAAAGTGGATTAAAGTAGATAATGTATATTAGTTAAATATATTTACCTATAAAAGTAGGGAAAGACGATGCCAGAAATTCACGGAAAAGTATGCTACAAATTCTTATTGGTATTTATTTGTTTATATCCTATAATAGATCAAGAGACATAAGCAAATTCTGTGGCACCTCTGTATATATTTTCTCTTATTCTTCTTTCAAGAACTTAAAAAAGGGTTTTATAGGCGAATAAACATGAATATAATCTTTAAAAAATATAACAAAAAGCTTGCATGGGATATGTTTAATTCCTCAATATTTTTTTTAGCTTCTATATTTAATTCTTTAATTATTAGCTGTGTAATTACACTTGTCTCCCCCTTTTAAAGTTGCTGGCATTATGTATAATACTTTTAATCCTTTCTCTGTATCCTTGGGCACACCTAATCCTTAGTTTACACCTGCCACACTTTTTTGGTCTCTCGCCCCAATTGAAATGATTTGAATAATTTATGCCTGCTCTTCATTTTGCTTGTGATTTTTATGTTATTTCCTCTGGAGATTTTCCAATTTTACGGCAAATTTCTGTATGGAAAATGAAGAGAAACAAGGCCCATTATTTTCGACCTCCCCACACCCGAACGCTATTAGTGGTAATATTTTATGCATGTGTGTGTGTGTTTTATTTGCAACCCCTCGTGCTTTTCTTCATTTTAATTTGCATTCTTGGCCCTCGCAGGGGTTGGGGGTTGGTTTTTTGGGTGGTAAGTTTGTCACAATTCAATCAGGAGGCTGTTTTCCTTTGCATTTTTTTTGTTCGAGTTTCGGGGGCTTTAATAAATAAATACGGGCAACAAAATTACATTTGGCCCCCGAGGGGAAAAGGCAGGAATCCACTCAATAACTTGCACGGGGAAATTTTCCTTTCGTCTCCCGCTCCGTCTCTCTGGCTTCTCTCTTTCTCGCCCCCTAATCAACAGCAATTCACTTTCACTCTCTCAAGCGATGCTCATATGAGGAAAGTGCGGAAAATCAAAAAGGGAGTGGGAATGTGGGAAGCAGGATATAGAGGAAAATCCCAAGAATTGAGAGAGTAAAAAATGTGATTTGAATTTTTGTTGCCTAGTTTCATTTCTCTTTTGGCCAATTTGCAAATTTGCACAAAGGGGTGGCGGTGGCGGCGGCGGCGGCGGCGGTAAAGCAAATAAACAGTTAATGCTTTTATGCAAATTTATGCCATTAACACAAATAAGCACACTCACACACACACGCACACACCGGAGCCCCCGCAGTCGAAATTTGAAAACAATTTGTCACTCAAAAGTCACTTTTGCTTGCCATTTCTCTACTCTTACTCCACCTTCTCCCATTAAATTTCTCTTTATTTTTTATCTACAGGCTTCTCCTTTTCCGCACACACACGTGTGTGTGTGTTTGGCAGGAAGAAAAACAAAATCAGAGTACCAAAAAAAAAAAGTATAATACAAAACTAGATATGAATAGCAATTTTGTAAATACTCTAGAATAAATTGCAATAATTGCCATTCGAAAAGTAATAAAATCAATTCGTAGTAAAGTTTAATTCTTTATACAATTAAGGCTAAATTTTAAGTATACTATCAATTATTTTTAATAAAAATGTACACAAATTTTAAATGAAATATAATTTTAAATTAAAATTTGCAATCCATGATACAGTTCTTTAAAAACAAAAATTTTTTTGCACATTTTACCAGTTGGAACTTTTTAAGATCTTTCAATACTTGCAAATAATTGCCAGCTTTGTTTACAAAATAAACGATGGTTCTGTTTCTATATCCTTGTTTATATATACTATAAGGACACCTGCTTCTCTTCCATTTTAGAGACAACATACCCTCAGTTAGGGTATTTAAAAAAGTGACAAGTGCTGAAGTAAAATAAAAAGCCAAGGAAAGTGAGCCCACTAAAACCAATGATAATGAAGATGCCTAGTCAGTGTCTTTGGGGGATGGAGGTGATTTAAGAAAAAAGCAAGGGAGGGTAAGGGATTGGGAGGGCTGAGGCTGTGCCGCTGCCTCTGCCTGTGGCAGTGACAACAACACTGCCAAAAATCAAAGTCACTGAAAATTAAAAGTAATTTGTTTGCTAAAACACCCAAGACATTAGGCCGCTGGGGTAGAATTGACATGGCGGGCGGGGGTTGGCGTTTTCTTCTAAGGGGATACGCCCAAATTGAAATGTGAAACTCATGCCAAGTGGCAAGAAGACAGCGACGAATCCACTAAGTGTGGCAGTTATAAATAGAGCTGCGTGGTGGCCAAAAAAGAAAAGTAGAAAGTAACAAGTAAAAAACAATAAACTGCACATAATGCTCAACAGTCGGGGAAAATAAATTAAATATAAATATAAACAACGAGCTGAAATATATAATAAAAAAGAAATCATTAAGGCATTGGAGTTGTAATAATTTTTGTGAAGCAATTTGGTAATTATATTTAGCATTAAAGCATAAAGTCCTGGTAAATATATATTTTGTTTAGAAATTTTAAAGGCGACAGGGAAAATTATAAACAATATTTTTCGCCTTTACAGAAGTTAATTTAATAAAATATCTTATGTTCCAGAGTGTTTGTTCTGTTATGCAAGATCTTTATATATATGTTTTTATCTATTAACTAAATATATTTAATAATAAAAAGGTTAATTCTTAAATAGTTTTGTAGGTCCTTGTAGTTATTTATTTACTTATAATTCCCAGGATTTATTCCGTATTCAATAGCATTTATAAGCTCTTTTGGCAAATATTTATTTAGTAAATTTACCATCAACTTAACCGCGACTGTACACTGAGCAAATCAAAGTGAATCCCCATCCTCGTGCTGTGCTTGAGAGTTGATTTCTCGCTGCCAGCCCGAAAGTATGCAATGAACAAAAACGCATTAATAATTGAGGAGCTTTGGTGCTGCCACTTCTCTGGGCCCCCTTGAAAAAACACCCCTACCTCCCCTGCCCCGGCGCAGTGCCACGCCTCCCATTACCTGTTTCCTGCTGTTATTTTAATGCAGCATATATAAATGGAAATTACATTTAAGTTACATTTGATCTTTTATTTAAAGGTGCTGATTAAATTCTGATTTTATTCTTGCCTTCTCTCTCGTTTCAGGTGAGTTTTTCTGGGCCATTGAATCATGTTTTACGTAAGTTTAAAGTTTATTTGTATATAAATCAGTAGTACATCAGGCCAAATTATGATAAATTATTACTTATTCAAAGGGAAAGTGCGAAAAAATAAGAAATCTATTTTCATTAGGAGGTCGTCTGCCAGTCGAATTTACGGGGCTCTCTACCCCCCCGATATTCCTTTCCCCTTATTTATTTATTATGCTAAAGTTTGCCCGGCGCTCGCTGCCTTTTGTTGTTGCGCCCAAAGTTTTGCATATTTTGAGAACTTTATTATTAGCATGATGTTGTTGCGGGGCCCAAAAGGATGATGATTTCGGCAATGTGCGATTAAATTTGAATACTTGTGAAAAATTCCTCCAAGGGTTCACTTTTAAGAAGCATTTCAATTAAAATGCCAGGTCCAACGACATGTATATTTTGATTCGACCACAGTAGGACGCATGATAGGGACAGGGGGAAAAAATCCAGCGAGGCTTTAATGCTTTTGTGGCAAGAGCCGAGAACATGGCAAAAAATGCAGTCCCAAAACTGGTTTCCATTGCTGCCCCAGCAGGAGGGAAATACCTTTCGCAAATGGACTTGTTTGCTTGCCAGCCTGCCTGCTGGTTGGCTTTGACTTTGCCTCTTGAACTTGGCCAAAAGCATTGCATTTGCAACACGCTCTGCCCGCTTGTCGCTTGACTTTGAAATTTGAATGCGCCGCCCAGCGCCGGCTTTTGTTTTGGCCACGAACGCGAGCCATGTGGGAATGGGCTCCGCTGCTTCATTAGGGTCAATAAACGCCAGCACACAGCCAGTACACAGATAGACACTCGTGCAGATGCACAGATCCAGATGCACAGATACAGATACCAAGCTTCTATGGCCATAACCGTGGCTGTGTGGCCGCGATCGTGACGTTGATTTCCACGCAATAGGCGGCAGCATTACTTTTGCCGGTCTCCAGTTGCAGTTGCTGTTGCCAAGCTGAATGAACTGGTTAAAAGCGAATTCCAAGATGGTTATAATAACTGGGGAAATTAAGTAAGCGGCGGGAATATATTTAATGGGTTTTAGTAAAAGAAGAACTCGGCTTGGAATCTATTATAATGTAAAAAAAAACAAGAAGTATATAATATATATAATGTATAAAATGAAAAACTCCGCTTGGAATCTATTATAATGTAAAGAATCTCCTTCAGTTTGGGTTTTAAATTATATAATTAATATCTTTTCAATGATGAAGTTGTCCAAAACCCTTTCAATCCTGTCTGATTCTCTTTTAAAAGGAACTTACATATTATTTAGACCTAGTTTGAAGATATTTATTAAGAATTTCCTTGTAAATTTAATAACTTCTAGCTATTTTATTGGCATTTAAATTCTTTACCTATTAAATTAATAAATTTGTTTCTATAAATTGTTTATATTTGTTTTCTAAAACAGAGTTATAAGTAGTACGAATAAAGGAGAACCCCTTTCTCCTTTAAGAATGCCAAATGCAAATATTTACCACCTGTATTATTGACACTTGTTTGCAAATTAGTGAAAACCATAGTTTTCCACGCAAGTCACTCTCTTCTCAGGAGAACTCGGCTGCTCATTTTCCATTTCCCATTTCCTCCGTTTTCACCCATCTGCCGATGGCAGACGCTGCTGATGAAACCGCGTTTTCTAACCAGTTGTCTGCGATTTTTGTTACAAATTTAGTTGCAATTCATGGGAAATGTTACGCTATGAGAGGCCTCGCGACGCGCCGCGACGACGACAAGTGTTGTAACTTTTCTCATGGCCAACGGCGATCAGTCATCAGGCGGAGAATTCGTCGTTGTTGTTCTTTCACTCCGTGGCCAAAATGGTCAATGTACTCGTACTCCTCCCGGGCCTCGGGAGCCCCAAGTGGTTCAACTAGTCTAGCGGCTCTTGGTACCTCTAGCTCTTGGCTCTTTTCCGTCTTGGTCTTGGTCTATGGGCTGGTCTTGGCCATGGCTGCTGCTCTTGGCCCAGACAGAGGCAAGTCGGAAAACGCGACTGGCTGTTAGAATCTGCATTCTTGCGAGGCCATTCAAATGCCTAGCCAGCCAGAGAATTTTCACACTGAGGGAAATAGTAATAGCTCTCCTTAAGCTCGAATAAATATATATTATAAGGAGTGAAACCAAAAATATTTATATACTTATTCCATCAAAGTTATTTTGTTTAGAAAGCGCAACCCTTCACTGATTTACATTGCCAAAACACAGTTTTCTAAGCCTTAAATATAACTTTTAATCTTGTTTATATTAATTTTTTCTGAATGCATCGCCACTTAGACTGCGCGCCAGTTGTTGCTGCGTTGTCTGCTGCGCTGATTTGCCGCCGGAAGTTGGCCAATATAGCTGCTCCGCTTGTTGGCCAACTGACGGCTCCGTGGGCCAACAGCTCCCGATGCCACTCTTCTACAACTGTTAGCCAACAGAGCTCCGAAAGCTCAGTTACCCCTCCATCGTCCTTTTCGCAGACTGTTGGCCAACATTCTGGCCATCCTTTGCCCCTCAAAAGAGCGAGAGAGAGCGCCAGTTTCTCTGTTGGCCAAGTTGGTTGGGTTGTGCCCCTCCGCTTGGTATAACAGTTTTCCGGCGAGGCATCTCCTAAAACCGGTTTCCTCGCACACCAGTTGCGCATTTATTATGCATGGAATCGTGTGGCATGCCACTTCTTCCTGTTGCTTCGCCGCTCTGTGTGCCAAGTTCTGGAGGTGGCCCTGGCTGGAACCTGGGACCTGGAACCTCGGACCTCGACTGCAGACTTGGCTCAGTGCCTGCCAAAGCCAGCAAAAAGCCTCGCTTTTCGGCCCCGATTGCGATCAGTACTCCGTGTGTTGCCTCTTTTCTCTTTCGGTTTTTGTCTTCGGCTGGCTCGTTAAACCTTGGCCTTGAGGCCCTTAAATGGCGCGCTATTGTCAAAATAAAACCAAAAAGGAGGAATACAAAAAATACGAAAATAAAAAAGGCCAAGAAAACGAGTAAGAAAATTATTGCAGTGGCAGTTGCCAAACTGGCTTTGGACAGCTTCTCTACTTGTTATGCCCTGCCAAGGATATTATTCACTCCCCAAAAGGGAAGCCTTCCACAGCTTCAGACATTTAAATAATATATATATATATCTTAGCCTCTCAACACTAAAAATAATCCCTGCGATAGAGTACCTGAAGATTTATTTTCCAACATAGTTTCCAAGTCCCTTTCTGGCCTGATAAAGGCTCATTATCTGTGCGTTCGCTGTTGGCCTGAAATCAAAACCTCAGCTTGGCCTTCGCTTTCATTGTGTCTGTCTGGTGGGCCTGGCCTATACTGTGGCTTAAAGCCAACTCGAAGTGGTGCCTTGCGCTTTTGATTTCATTCAAATGCATTGTCTGGCCCTTGCTGAGCTTTTTGGCCAACACAAAACATTGCGGCTAATGAGCTGCCGTTAGTTTTTATTTAAACTGAGAGCCGAAATGCACTCGCCGTAAACGCAATCTGCAGGCAAGAACCGTAAGCAGCACAATAAATCACAATTTAAGCGGTGAAACCGAGAGGATGAGCCCCAGCAGCCATAGTCTCAACCGGCAATATAATTCCTTCCAATCAGGGCTTCTCCGTCTTCTCCATTTCGGTATTCCTTTCCGGCTGCAACTCGCGAAGGTCGCCAAAAGGTAAGAACTCCGCTTCGGAGGCAGCATCGTATTATCTGGCCCATTGTTGGCGACGCTGCTACCTACCTGGCACCCTCCTGAACCGCCCCGTGGTCCTGGCCCTGTGGCTCCTCCAGCTTCAGCCGACTTGATTTCAGTTACCAAATTATATTCCACAGCGACTTTTGACTCCATTTTTCGGCTTTGGTCCGCTGTCTTTTGCTGTACCCAGCCTTTATGACGGTAGTTAGGGTGTATTCATTTTAAGTTTATCAAAGAAAGTTATATATATTAAGTAAATAAGGTAAATATATCAATCATAATATAACTCAGTAAATTTATTATTAACAGCAAAAGAATTCAAAACGATTTTCTTATAAATATATTGTAATACTTTGAATTTCATTGTTGAATACTAGACAGTATCCTTGAGTCCTCACAAATCTCGGCACTCCTAACTGCTTCTGGCTAGCTGCTTCGTGCTTTCTTGTTCTTTTGGCTAAATTGAAATTAAAATTGCTTTAAAACCCTTTTCTCTTCTTCTGATTATGAGAGGCCACCCCAAAAAAAAAAAAAACCCCAGACTTGCCTTAGCTCCCTTTATTCTTCTATTTAACCGAAAACTTGGTCTATTAACTTGCCAGTCATTGTCTATTTAGTTGCCGTAACCTTTTGTTAGAAAAATGAAAAACCCATTGTAAGTGGAATAATTATAACAAAAGAACACAACATAATAATGGTTGAAGCGTATCCAACATGATATCAGTGGCATCCTTTTGAAGGACTCGCTCTCTTCAGAGATTAAACCAAATATGCTTAGGCAGCTTTTCAACGCCATTCACACTTGGCTCAAATTAGGCATATAACAAGTTTCCTTTGTCAAAAAAATGTAAGAAGCGGAGAATGAGAGAATGAAATGAAATACTTCTGTCAAGTGGCAAACATAATGCTATTCTGGCCAAATCACGCTAATGAAAAGCTTGGCCGACATCAATAGCCAGGAATCGGGAATAGCAGGACTCGGGAAGGGACTGCTGCGAGGTAAATAAACTTAAAAAGTGCCACTCGATGTGGTGCTGTTGCTACACGGCAATAAATAAGTAGGGAACTTAGTTCGATGAACACTGATAAAGTGGGTTTTTATGGAAATACGAAACAAAGAAGACAGTTAGGAAGCAGTTAAAATAAATAAAAAGTCCAAGCAAAATAATTTGATTTAGTTGCTACCTATAATCAAATTTGGTAGCTCTTATAGGCCCTGTGTCTATGTTCATACGGACAAACGGACAGACGGACATGGCTAAATCCAGTGCTGATCAAGAATTTATTTACTTCATGAGGTCGGAGATAATTTTGTCAGTATGTATAAGCTAGAATATCCTTTATAACCCCCGATTACGGGTGCAATCATCACTTGACTCAATATATCATACACATTTCTCTCCGTGCACTATATATGTATTGGTGGAGTGGTCATTCAGTCAGTCAGTCAGTGTGCCAGGATATGCCAAGTAGTTGTCGCCCATTGCCTGACTTCCTTTTGGACTCCTTGAGGCGAAGGACGACGCCCTGTTGGGTTGTTTCTTGGCCCAATCCGCTTAGCGGCCAGCCCCTTGGTGACTTGTTGTTGTTGTTGCTGTCCTTATTGGTTGTAAGTGGTTACAATGAGATTATGCTTCATTACGCGGGAACGCCAGGACTTTCCGACTCGCTTTCTTGGCAAATCATAACGAGCCATTAGCGTGGCGATAATAGCTGTAGCCGTGGCTATATGTACTTTTATATATATAAGGCACTTGGGCTAATGGACGACGTGGCTTCGCTTCGATTGATGCAATTGCAAAATGTTTTTCCTGCCTTTTCCCTTTTATTTATATTTTTTTTCCTCCTTTTTGCTGCACCCACACACACTCAGACAGAGGCACGTTGGAATCTCGAAAATGCAGTCTGCAAAAATCCTCAGACTCGGTTGATGATGATGAAGCTGTTGTGGTCGCTGATGCAATGATGCCTGCTCCTGCTCCTCTGCTCCTCTGCTCCTCTGCCACTCTGCCTCTCTGCTCTCTTTCCTATTTAAACCCCGCTCTGCCCCGGATTGCCTGAGTCCCTTGACTCCCCCCGATGCCGCCCCGTAATTCCACCGATTCTCCGCCACAGGGCCGCAAAATGCCTGTCGTTGCCAAAGTTGCCAAACTTGTTTCATTTGCGGTCCAAATATAATTGCGACGGCGTCGAGACTTGGCTCTTCGCTCGATTTATATGCACTGTAATAAAGTAAAATTAAATGTATATTCATATATTTCGTGCATTTTAAATTAAGCAGCTAAAAAGGAATTTATATTTGTAGTTTTATAGGTTAGTACTAAGGGACTTAGGAAATAATAATTATTTTCTTAAATAAGACATAATAAATCTAATTTTAAGGTGTAAACCCTTTTGAGCTTTAATTTATTTATTTTTCAAGTATCCCTTGCATTTCATTGTTAATAAATTTTATATAGCTTCTCAGAAGTCCAATTTCGCACTCCATTAATTCTTAATAATTACCTGTTAATTTACATATTTCCTTTAATATTTTTCGCCGTGCACCTTGCTCTCGGAGCTACCTTTATACCGGCTTGCTCCTTTGCCTGCTGCTGTGCTGGCTTTTGGCTTTTTTGGCTGGAATTTTGTTATTGAAAATGTTTCAATGTGGAAGGCGTCCAAGAGAGATTGCATTGGTTTTGGCCCGTGTTTCTGGGCCTGGTGTGGAAATCGAAATCGGATTCGGAATCGAAATCGGAGTCTGAGCTGCAGGGCTGAGCTTTGGGTCAAGGGTGGGTCAATGAGGGAAAATATGGGTTTACGTTGAAGAAACATATACTTTGGCATGCAGAAATTGAATAAAGAGGCTCTGTGCATAAATATCGCCCGGAATAACACAAAGTTCATGGTCAAAAAAAGAGCGACTTGCAGGCTTTCCCCTTCGTGGCAAACTCCATGTTGCATGCTCCACTGAACTGAGAAAAGATTAGAGACTCTGGGGGAGAGACTGGGGTGCCCGACTGCAATTATCTCGTTGATGCCATGACAAGATCGAAATATAGATGGGCGATGCACCAGAAATAATGATAATAATGGAAGCTCCACAGATCGTTCCACGAGCCATGTTCTCCAGGGAATTCCACCTCTCAATTTGCATTTAACAGCAGATCTTGCTTTCGGCCCCATAAATTCGAGTTAAAATAAACCAAGTGACAGGCCGGCTCACCATAATTCTATTGCCATGTGGCTTGGCTAGGCTGCTTGGCTGGTTGGAAAAGTGGGGGCAGTTCAGAGGCGACACATACCAGCGGCGACTTATGGCCAAGAGCGGCGGTCGAAAGGAATGCCGTGAGCCAAGTTAAGCCCAAGAAGAAGCCAGGGAGAAGCTGGAGCAGGAGCAGCTAGCTCTTCTCTTGCAGCTTGCAACTTGCATCTGTCTCTGTCCATCGTCTGCAGCTGCATCTCGGTCTGTGTCTGTGCGCGTTTTGCCATTTATTACACTCAGGAAAACTACTTATTTTTTACTCATTTTATATATTCTTTTACTTTAAGTTGTTATACTACCAATTTTCAAATATAAATTTAAAAGAGAATCTGCTGAGAAGGATTGCTTGCTCATCCGATTCTTGTTCTGCGAAAAAATAACTATTTAAGAGAGTAAGCCAGGAAATATTTCGTATATTATAAAGCCTATGTATGTGATTTTCCAACTTAAAGTGAAATAGTTTTCTCCCAGTGCCTAAGAACGAGCAAGAGGGAGGTAGAGATGCCTAGAGAAGACGGCCAGCAAAATGGGGAATAAGAAAAAGAGGAATACTTGCTGCAGAGGAAGTATTGGAGTGAATTAAAATGTGGCAAGTTGACTGTTTCGTGCATTTTGCTGTTGCTTCGCTGGCTTGGGCTGGCTTGGCCGGGCTCCTTGCCTCGTCCGCCATTCTGCCATTTTACCATTCCGCCATTCCCGCTCTGGGCTCTTGGGTTCTTGGGCTATCTTCGGTGGGTCGCCAGATTCGCTTGGCTAGAGCTGCGACTTCCAGTTGGACTTGCACTTGGACTTAGTCAGAGACACTGGGACCAGCAAATGCTGTTACCGCATATTTCTCTCCCAAAAGCATTCAACTTGCAGCTCTCTGAATGTCGTCTGCGGCTCCAAGCCATTGCTACCCTTCAAGGGGGTATTTAAATTTTGAAAATTAAATTACAGTTGCGGAAATATACAAAAATAATAGAATTGATAATACATTCCGGTTACCCTTACCGATTAGATTGGGATGTTATAATGGTGTAGAGCCATTAATAACTACAGCTCTGTAATCTAGTCTCATTATGGGGGTCTAAACACGGCTTGGAGCCTATTTATTTACCATCACATGAAGTTATTAAGAAAAAACTTAAAATCTCTTGAAAACTCTTTTTAAATAAATTTACTAGACGGTAGAAAATATTTATAAAATATGTAAATGCACTTTTAGCTAATTTTCCATCACGCCAAGTTTTAGGCAGAAAATCGAAGCTCCCGATCAGCCTCAGGGTATATCAAGTTTCGGTCTCTAAGACTCCCGGTTTCTCCTCCATATAGCCATGTTGGTCTTGGCCTCGGTCTTGGTCCGCCAGCTTGATGCACTTGAATTGCCAAAGTCAACGGCACTGGGGAGCTGGTCGCTCTTCTTGGTCTTCTCCTCTAGCTTTGGCTTTTAGCCCTGTCGTGGCTGCCGGCTGCTGGTGGGTTCTGGCCGAGATTGAGATTCATTGCCTGTTGCATGCCTGAGCCGTTCGACTAACTGCCGCTCCAACCCCTCCGTGCCCCTCTTTTCGCCAAGCATCCTGCAGAATTATGCGACTTTATACAGACAAATACACATAAATAAGCAGCGGCAGCGGCAACATGCACATACTTAAGGCTTTATATATGCGGCATGTAGCGTTGCAAGTTGCTAGTTGCACGTATACACTGACTGCGATCTATGCGGCTTTGTTTGCGCGATGGCTGTACTTGTTTGGCCAACTTGTTGATGCAACAATGTTGGCTACAAGTTCACATCTGCCTGCCTCCCTCGGATTTTTGTTTCTGTGCCCCCTTTTGCATTATCAGATTTTACAGCCAATTGAGCCGAGTTTTATTTAAAGCATTTGGGCCATTGCCGTTTTTGGCAACCAATTTTTACGGCTTAATCAATATTTGAGCTTGAAATTTATTCCTTTTTACTTTTGCCTCTCGTTTTTTATGCTCTCTGCAGGTAAGCTGCGTTTTACATTTTGCTTTTTTATGTTGTTGTTTTTCAACTACCCATAACAGTTGGGATTTTTTTTTTTTTTTTTTTTTGGGCTAATACGGGCTAATACCATGGGGTCAGAGGGGAGGGTGCAGTGAGGGTGCAAAACAAACGCAAATCATTTAACGAGCCAGGCTTAGATTGGCCCGTCGCATATTGTTTTATATGTGCCCCAGGAACCCCCTACTCACTTTACAGGATACACTGGAATTAAATCTAAAATTGTAGGGAAATATTAAACAATTATATAGCCCTAAAATAGTGTTTCCTGGCTATCATATTTCCCTTTTCTATCCATTAATTAGCCATTAATGAGGTACTACTTCAGCAACTTTCAGTTTCTTTGGATTTAATAAGAATATCTTTCTTGTATTTAATAAATTCCAATAATAATATCTCTGGTATTATTCCCGACTTAAGGCACGACTTTCCCCTCAGTGTAGCCTCCATGAAAGTTGGCAGCAAATTGCGCGTAAATCCCATAAACCGTTTACAACTACAACAGCTCTCGTCGGGCGTCATCGATGACGATGACGATGTCGTTGATGACGGTGTCCCCATGTTGTTGTTATTGTTATGGCCAGTTGCTTTTGTTGCTGGCTGATGCCACAAGAGCCGCCTGCAACAATAACAAAGCGATTTTTATGCACACAGACACTGGCTCGTCGTCGGTTTTAACGCTCCTCTAAAAGCGTTATTCTTTCCTCTTTTTTCGAGAGGTGGAAATGCCGAATCAACCCGCTGACAAAGCTAAAACCCTCGCCTCGGTTTACGTACTAGCCGGGCTAAAGGTTCTCAAAAAAGAAACCAACAAAGACAAGTACCGTAAATGAAATTTATTTTTATTAGTTAAAACTCATGGCATTATTTGCATGCTGTCAGGGAGGAGGAAAGTGCATTAAGGGATTTGTCTGCGCGGAGTCGATACTGACTGACTTTCTATAAATGTTTTATGTCCACGTTGATTGAGAGGGCTTTACATTTTGGAGGGTTTATAGGAAATAAAACCAAATTGGTGCATAATAATGCACTAATAATTTATGGCTAGCAAATTATAAGAATGATTGCTTCAGATTTTCTCAGCATATTTTATATTGGAAAGGTTATTATGGATAAATTAAGTATTCTATAAATTAAAATTTAAAAAGACATTATTAGAGTGCGATAGTAATTTATGTTTTACAAGTTTTTATGACACATAACTTAGAATATTTATGAAACAAACTAAGGCTTCATTAAGTAATTATATATTTACTCAAAATCAAACTCTTCAAAATAGCAAAATTTTTTGTACAAGCATAATAATTATTCTCAGCTAAGGTTAATATATTTATGAGTCAATTTGTAACTTAATATATTATTATATTTGCCTTTACAGTGTTTTTATAATTTGATAGGCCCTGAGACTGCCCGTTTACGAACTGATGTTCCAATTGTTAATAGTCTCAAATATTGAATTTTATTGAAATATCTTCCTTTAAATATTTAACTTAGAATCGTTTTTCCTATCCTCCTTTCATAGGAAATTTTTAACTTGAATTTCTATAGCTCATTATATATAAGATATCCTTTTACCATCTGAAGTTCCTATTTTTAATGATCTCAATAGAACACTTTTATAGGAAAATACCTCCCTTTCTCAAGAGGAACCCTTTAACTCAAAATTATTTTCTTCAAATGGCCATTACTATTCAAGACCACCTTGTAAGGACCTTTTACCAACTGATGTTCCTATTTTTGACAGTCTCCAAATGTTTCTTTTGGGGAGAAAAAAACTTCCCTTACTTAGCAGAAAGCTCCGTGCGTAAGCTTTCGCCTAACAGCGGCTACAACTACCCCTCGGCATACTGTTAGATGACAGAGCTACCCCTTACAACAAATTCCACGAATGTCTACCCCTGATTTTTTGGGGGGGTTGAACCGCCAACCCCTCCCCGTGAAACACACACACACACGAACGACTCGCAATACCCACGCATAATTTGCACCTTGGCGTCATGCGCTCTGTCGATTTTAGGAGTCGACGTCGGCTTTCTGGACGTCGGGAAAGCGGTGGTCGTCGTCGTCGCTGTGCCTTGCCGTTCGTCAGCTTTTCCGCGCCTCGGCATTCAGGTTGCTGCGTTTTTCGGGGGGTGGCGCTCGGGAAGCTCACCTGAAAAGCCGAATGGGCCACGACTACCACCGTCTGCACCCCCTCTTTGGCCGCATTTCCGAAGCAGGTGTAACAATTATTATTTTCTCGTTGATTTTGCTGCCGACGTCGTTGTCGTTTTGGCTTTTTTCCCTCTCGCTCGCTCCTTCTCCCTCACTCGCTTGCACCTTTGCACCTTTTGGCCTGGCCCCGTCTCGCTTGCACTCACGCCTCTTTGGGTGGCGCACACGCATGGCGCATGCATTCGCTGTCTCACGTGGCTGTGTGTGCGTAAGCGCTTGTGTGTGTGGGTGTGCGAACTGCGAGTGTGTCTGTGTGTGCCAGTAATGTTACTGCAACAATTGCGACTACAACAGCAACAAGAACAGCAGAGGGAGGTGGGGATGTGGGGTCAAAGGGGGTTTCCCTTTCGGGATTTTAGAATACGAAGTTGGAAATACGGACATACTCCTCCAATTCTGATCCTCAGAAGTCTTATATGCCTTTTCCCCTTTAAATTAATTCTTTATATTACTTATTTACTTTATTTTAGTATTATTAGTTTGTTGGGATATTAATTTGTTCGTTAAATATATCTAGGATCAACTTGTGAGTGATATTTTTGTACAAAAAATTAATACTTTATTAGCTGTTGGAAAATGCTTCCTTTTAAAAATGTATTAAACCTTGCTTAAATAATATGCATGATGTCTTTCTATACAACATTTTTTAACTAAGTCGTACATCTCACTACATCCCCAATAAAATGCTTTTAATTTTGATTATATATTTCGAACTACTCTTGATTTTGTCATATAATTTAATTTAATCATTGTAACTGTTTAATGAACTATTTACTGACTTAACTTAAGCAAAGTTGTAGAATTTGTTAGCTAATAATGTGGCATTATTAATTATATACATATATTATGTTATAGAAATACTTCTTAGAAGTCATAACTACAACCCATTCTCTGGAAAAATATGTCGTATAAGAGAGCCGTGACTTATGATATGATATGACAGAAATTACAATAGTACCTTAATCTACATTAAATTTATATAAATTTGATGCTCAAGTCTTAAGTAGTGCCCAATTTATTTCTATTAAATACCTCATCACCCTTGGTAGTTTACTTGTGGTATAAGAGCCTCGAACAAAGGGCACTTGATAATTGCGCACCTGAGAAGAGCAGGAGAATACGAATTAAGTCCCACTGCGGCCGGCAGGTAGCAGGCTAACAACAACAGCTGAGAGCGGAGAGCGAGAGAGCGCAAAGGTGTGCTACTGATGACTGGCGGTTTCTGTTCCTTTCCATATTTTCTCCGCCATATAATTTTTTCGGAGTCGTCGCTGCCAAGAGGAGAAATTCCGGCCGACGATGAGAGCCGACGCCGATGGGTTCTGGGTTCTCGGCTCTCGGTGGTCGGTTATCGGTTGGTAGTAGCCTCTCGTTTCTCGGCTTTCTGCGCTCGGCTCGGTGAGGTTGTCGGTTTAGCGGCCCGAAGTCCGGTTCTTTGGAGAAGGCCCACTGTTGCTTTATTTTGGTTAACACGCTGCTCTGCCTCCGTCGCTGCCTCTGCGGGCGTCGCGGCCGGCGCCGGCGTCGGCGCAACAGATTCACGGACTCCGAAACAAAAAGGTATATTACCTTAGAATGCCAGTCGTTCTTACTTCAGTCTTCGTACAGTCTTTGCTTTAACCCGTTCCAAACTCTGTCCGCCGCTGGCTCTCTATAGGAATTATATGGTAGTACTGGTCCTCGTACTCGTACTCGTACTCGTACCCGTACTCGTATAACAGCATCGTGTCGTATCGTATCCGTAACTGTAACCGCATCGGTATCGTAACGTAACGTATCGTATCGTATCGTATCGGGGTGCTCCGTGTGTTGCCTGGTTCCGTTCAGTTATCATCCATATCGAAAGTCGGTGGTTCTACCGCTCGCACTCTCCCAGCCCCACTCGCAGCCGCTGTCGCAGTCTCTGCCGAAGTCACCGTCGCTGCCGGCGTAGAGAAACACAGAGAAGCACTGAGCAAAACCCACCACCACATCATCATCATCGCAGCACACACCTCCGCTGGCCAGGCGACATCATCCTCTAGTAGTAGCAGTAGCAGAAGCAGCAACAGCAGCAGCAGCAGCACGGCAGCAGCAGCAGCAACAGCAGCAACTCACCTCCGAAAATTTCAATATCCAAATCAAAGTCGGGTTCAAATCGAAAACGGCCGCAACAGCAGCAACAACGCAACGCAACGCAACGCAACCTCTCAGCACGCGGATAATGATAAAAAGAAAATAACACGCGCAGTTCACATTCAGTGCCCGACTTGAACAGATCACAGCCACTCCCGAGAACTTTAGAGAAATTTTACATTTACAAGAAATAATCATCGCAATCGCAAGAGATCCAAATCACATTTCAATCGAGAATCCAAAACCCGCTTCCGGCTTTTTGCGCGTGTGACCGAAAAACCAAACAAAGCTAAACTCTAGTTTTCATTTTTCCCCCAGTGCTACTTCTCTCAAAAAATGTAAGAAGAAATACAAATAAAAATTATAAATAAAGAGGAAAAACAAGTCAAGAACAAAACAATATTTTGTGCTCACCAAGAAAAAACCCAAGTAATAATTTAACAATAAACGAAAAAACGAGCCGAGAGTTCGTTGCTCGAGAAGCGCTCTTCCACACTCGAGCTCATCGTTTCTTATAGGCCTTGGCAACAACAAGTTCTGAGCTCTGAGTTCTGAGCCATCAATCTCGCGTTCGCTCACTCTCTCTCATTCTTCTGGAGACACTCTTTTGGGCCGCCGTTTAAGCCAGACATGGGCCAAGAAATTTCCGAGCCGGCAAAACGCACAGAGCCCAACAAAGAAACACGTTTTTGTGTTTGGAAAAAAAAAATGGCAGAGCAAAGGCAGAAGCTGAAATAAAAGCAAAGCAAAACAAAAAACACAGAAAAATAGCAGGCAAAAAAATTAAAAGAAAGAAGAGAAGAGACGAGACGAGACGAAGCGAGAGGAGAAGAGGAAAAAACGCAGACGTAGTCGACTTCTTCTGGCCATAAAACCTTATGGCCAACAGCGTTCCAATAGGCCGCACACACAGTCCATAGACGCGACTCCTCTCTTGGCCACTTGTCGCTATTGCTATTGCCATAGCCTCTGCTAAGTACGCATCCGAATAATTCCCGTAGTTTATTTTTATTGTTGTAATTACACGTCGGCTGTTCGCTCGCACTTGGCCAGGCCCACGCGGCCAGCCATGGGCTTGAACCCTCGCTTCGCTCATCCTTACCTGCCTACAATTTCTACTTCTTTTTTTGCACCAAGCCAAAGTGTGACTCAACAACAAAAGCAAAAACACAAAAAAAAAAACAGAAACCGGTAAAGCCAAAGAAATTTCGTGCGTGTGTTAATCAGAATCACAGAGAACCCAGAGAGAGAGCATCGAAAAACGTGTTTTTTTCACAACACAACAATAAAAAGAATGCCAACAAAAAAGGTTAAATTATTTACACACTTGAAAAGAGACAGAGGAGAGCACAAAATATTATATGAGCAAAAACGCGAAATATTCCATACATTATTGGTACCCTCTTTTTTTGCTTTTGTTCCAGAGCCATAATTACAAGTCTCCGCAACTTAACAAAAATATTTATTGAAAACAAAACAAAGAAAATCAAAAACTCTACTTCACTCTTCATCCAACTTCAACCGATTCTGACTCGACACTTAATTGGTAATAAGAGCAAATTATTATTAAATATTCATGCCCATTGTGTCTCGTTTTTTGTTGTTTCTTATTTTGTGCATACAACTATTATTCATACGATTGTGTTTAATTGCCACTCACTTCATTTGGCTTCCAATTTCTACAAAATATTTTGTTATTTTTTGGAGCTTTCAAGTTTGGCTTTGAATTGGCTAAAAAAAAACTACAAAAATGTATAAATTCCAAAATGTATAAATTTATTTGTGAAGAGCTTTTCATTTGATTTAAATTAAAACCTGCAATTTTATTTGTACCTCACAAGGTGAAAAATAATCACACAAATTCTCTGCCATCTCTTGACCAGCAATCTGAAACTGAAATAGAAATGCAGAAGACAAGCCCCGTATAAATATATCTAAAAAGAAATCAAAGCGAAGAAATCCCTGGTATTTTTCTAAGCCCAAAACCAAAATCCCTCTCCAAACCCAAACCAAACCACCCGCCCAAAAAACCCATCAGCCATCAAACAGAAACCATTAAATAATCAAAATCAAAACCCAAGACAAAAAAATAATAAACAAACAAGAGAAATCATACAGGCACAAAACGAGAAGCGGGCAAAGAGAAAAAGTGGTGAATTGTTGCTAAAATCTGAGAATCGGAAGAATTTCACTCGGTACAGAACAGTATTTTAAATTATATTTATTCGAATTAAGTGTAATCGAAGATTTGCGAGAGATATTTACAAAAGAAGTCAAAGAATCAAAGAAATCCTGTTGAGACATACACGACAAAAGAATTGTGAATTTTATATAAATTTATATATACATATATCCAACATATATCTATATAGATTTGTATGTTCGGTTGTTAATTTTGAGCGTAGTTTAAAGAGTGGTCTTTGGGGGGAAATCAATTAACAAAGGTAACCACAAGGGGAAAACGGGAAAGCTAAACGAAAAGGAAAAGAATAGGTGATAGCCCGATCGAAAAGGTAGGAGGGATAACCGCGCGAATAAAGGTTGTTAAATTGAAAATTAAGTATAAATATTTACAAGGAGCGAAATCAGCCCGATTTAATTAGAGCAACATATCAATCAGCGGCGCACCAAGGGGCAGGCAAACGATGAGAAAAGTCAGGCAGAAATAGCCAGAAATTTTAGCTGTATAGATAAACCCTCAAATATTGCAACTCGAATTAGTGTTTGTCTTGAAGTAAAAGAAATTAAATCATTGTCTATGCATACTGACTTAAATATCGGTTGTAACGACGGCGTAGAGTCAATTTGTAAGTTTTAAGAAGCAATCGGCGTCAATCAGAGAGACCCACTCAATCTCAATCTCGAATCACTCTTCAATCTCCAATCTGCAATCTGCAATCTGCAATCTCCAATCTCCAGTCACAAGTAGCTTAAAGTAAGAGGGGCTTTACGATTTTAAGGGAGTTTTAGGGGATCGCCGGGTCTAATCAATGCCTCGATCGACAAGAAATCGCGTTTTGACAATCACACGAAATTAGCGTATTTCATATATACACATCAGATCAGATCAGCCAGTCAGCTACTGACTCTGGTTATATAGGATTTATATATATACATCTCTACATCTAAACGGCATATATTTATAAAGACCTTTTGCTAGCTTTTAGCACACTTTACAGATCCTAAATCGAACCTTTACTCTACGACAATCTCTAACGACAACAACCTCTAAGTAACTCTCCTCTGAATAAACTTCGAGACTTAACCCCAAACAATCTACAATCAATCAATCAACCTACAATCAATCCGAACTTCTAAGCGGTTTTCACAAAGCTCTATACACATATTTATATACACGTCTAAGGTAGTAGTGATATATCGTAAATTATAGGGAATATTCCAACTTAAAGTACGCTCAAAGTCAAAACTCAAAAGTCAAAATCAAATAAGGAAAGTAGTTGTTGGGTGCTATATATTTTTTTTCTGTCCATCGACTTATTGTAGCAACAATTCGCGTAAAGCTTAACGACACACAATTGGCATTATAGCATATATATAGCGAGAACATCGAAACTAATTCAATTGGCATTATAATCGATATATAGATAACAGCAAAACAGAGCTCATATATATATTAAATTATATATTCACCAAAACACACACAAATCAAATCCTGTGCAATTATCCCCCAAACTCAAATAAAACCACCCGTCAAGAAAATACCAAAAAAGTAACGAAAATCAAAAACTCGAAACGCGCCAAAAAGATTGAAATCAAATCAAAACAAAGCAAAGCATAAATAAAAACACTCAAAACTGAAACAAATACGAAATAAAGTGCTAAAAATCAAAGTAAACAAGAAGCGGAGGAGATTTTTAATCAACATTTGTTGCCAATAAAACTGTCATCATTGCCGCGTTAACAGAAACCACGGCGTCAGCAGCGATTGCAGCGCTCAGTATCAGCAGCAGCTCTCAAGCGTCGCTAGCCGCCAGCGCCAACGCCTCCGCCACGCCCACAACGCCCACGCTCACACCCACACCGCCCACGCCCACGTCCACGCCCACGCCGCCCACAGCAGGAGCAGCGTCCACGGTAAAGAGCGAGATCGCTGCCACCGATTCGGCCGAGTGTTCCCCTATACAAGATTTAATCATGGTAAGCGCCGCCCAAGAAATCCGATCCTAAATCAGCCTAAAAGATTACCGATTACCGATTACCGAAAAATCCGCACAAAAATCAAGAAGAAATCAAGAATTAGATTCGCAAAATTACCACCAGAAATAACTAAAATATAATACCGAATTCGAAATCTGAATCAGGAACCTGCATATATCTTGATCGAGGCCATAACTACTTGTATCGACTATATAAAGAGCAAACATATATATGAAACTTGTACAGTTTACTATGCAAAAAGCCAACTATATTCCTAACTTAATTTTTTGGTTACCTCTCTCTCTCTCTGTCTAACTCTGCCTTAATTAATCTATCTATAAATATATCTAAAACTAAACTCTATACTTCAAGCAATTTCAAATAGGTTGAAAATATGTCAATGGTGCCGGCTTAATTTATTTCTAAGTTGTAAATAATTTAGAACTTAAGTTGATTGATTGCTCTTCGGTTTGTTGCGGGGAACTAGTTTTAGTTTTAACGATCTCCTTACACCTTGTATATATATATGTATGGTTTATTTTTAGGTTCTGTTTTAGGTTGCCAAGCCATTGACATTAAAATCTAATTAAAAGCCGAACGAACTCATGATTTGGCCACGAGCAGAAAACTTTCTCGACTTCTTTGCTTAAGCTACTCTTCTTCCGCCTTTGTGGCCAAATTGTGAGAGGAGAGGGCCTAGATCTTTTGAAATTGAACAGAAAAACCTCTGTGCCACACTCTAGCTGTCTCTGTTTCTATCTCTATCTCTGCCTCTGTTCCCTTCTCTATCTTTATGGTTCTATCTGGTTCCAATTGTAGTTTTAACTATCCACTGGTAGCGCTCGCTAAGCTCAGCTCTCTCTCACTCGCCTTCTCCGCTATCTCTATCTACGATGCCACCTTTGAATCACTTCCTGTAGCCCAAGACTCTTATTCTCCAGCCTCCAGATCCCCAAGAAAAAATCAAACACAGTGCTTACCCACCGATCCCGAACCCCTATCGATTCTGGTCAGTTTATGTGGAATTGGAATTGATAAAGGTCTTGATTTTGCAGAAATTTATGGAAGGAAAGGTTAAGTTATATATTAGGTTTATATTTATTTTTTATGTAATTCGAATAAAGGTTATAGATTTTATGCAAAGGTGTGCTTTTCAGTTCCTCTGAAGATCTTACATATTTTATGAAGGGAATGTTTACTGATAATATAAATTAAAACTTAGATATTGTATTAAAACCTTAACAAACATATACAAATTAAAGGAATTGTATCAAAGCGTTAAGTTTAATATGACTCAGAATTTATTTGAAATACTTCCACATACAAATTAGATTTATTTTTATTATCAATTCCGACTGCACATAATATTGTATCTGAAGAGAACGGGGATCTGGGAACATTACAGGACTCCCACTCAACCAACACTAAACTCTTCAGTTTGTTGTGACTTTAATTTCGTATTATTTTCGTAAACAAAAAGATAAATAAAAGAAATACAAGCAAGACCAATTCAAAAACCAAACTGAAAACTCAGAACATAAAACCAAATACAACAAATAATCTGAACCTGAACCCACCACGCACAGCAAATGCAATTGTTGCACGCACCGCCGTCCACGCATCCGCATCCTGCACATCCGCATCAGCATCCGCATCCGCAGCAGCAGCAGCAGCCGCAGTCGCAGTCGCAGTTGCATCCGTATCAGGCCATGCAGGTGCAGCACCAGCATCAGCAGCAGCAGCAGCATCAGGCGGCAGTGTTCCACCAGCAAGTGGCAGCCATTGCCGCTCAGCAGCAGCAGCAGCAGCAACAGCAGCAGGCGCAGCAGCAACAGCAGCAGCAGGCGGCGCAGCAGCAACACCAGCAGCAGCTGCAGCAGCAGTTCCACTACCAAGCCCAAGCCCAGGCTCAGGCCCAAGCCCAGGCCCAGGCCCAGGCCATGCTGCAGACGTACATGCAGCTGCAGGTGAACAGTGTCCCGGTGACGCCCACCAAGCCGTCGGCAGTGGCGACAGTGGGTGCCGTGGGCCCCATGCCCATCTCCGTGCCGGCGCAATTCTTCGCGGCGCCGAGCACACCGCTGACGATCATTCCGACGATCATACCGGCCACGCCCACTTCGGCGGCCACCACACCGACCAACAATGTAAATAATACAGTTAATCTATCAGCCGTAACTAGAACTACTACCACTACTACTAAAGAGCAGCCGCTGGCAGCCGGCGGTCATGGAATCCCGAACGCTGGCCACCAGCATCATCAGGATGCCGCCTCCTCCATCCTGGGCCCGGCACCCCTGATCCTGGCCAGCGTTCGGGGTTGCAGCAGCGCCAGCAGCGGCTGCAGTTCTGCATCTTCTGATTGTTCTATGCCATCGCCAACTTCACTACACTTATCTTCTCCTAAAAAGGTTTGTGTGTTCACTAAAAAACGAAAAAAAAAAAAAAAAAAATAAAANAATAAAAAAAAAAAAAAAAAAAAAAAAAAATGAAAACGCTTTGAAAACAACTCTCTCTCTCCTCCTTTGAGTTCTCCTTCATCCATAATAGATTAACTCTCTTCTCCCCCTTTTTTAAACCAACTAACACTTTGTCTCCCTCGCTTTGCCTGCCGTTTTTTGTGAAAAACTCTTTCTAACTCTCTGTCTGTCTCTCTCTAGTTTTTCCGTCACCTATCACCGTAGTTCTTGAATTTTCTCATTTGCTGTTGTAATCCTGAATGTTGTAATTACCAGTAGTCCTTGCAGTTTTGTAATTTAGTCACACCTAATTGTAAGATCCTTAAGTTAGAACTAATGATACTATAATCCTACTTGGTAATTCTAACATTTTTTATACTCTAGGAACTGTTTTCTATTTGAAACTTATTTCGTACTCATTTCGTACTTTGCATTATTCACTTGACAATTTAAATAACCTTTCTAGAGAATTCTGTACATATAACTAGATAATATCTTAATTTAACTTTAATTCGCATTTGGCAAATAATGCATAACCAGCTGAAAGAATTCTTCTACTGGGAAATAGTTATAAAGGTTCTCTAGGATCCCCATTATATATGTTTATTAAAATCAAATGTTTAGAAACCAAAGAAACTCAACCAAAGAAACCATTCAAAACTCTTGGCATATTTTGTAAGTTTTCAATTATGATTGATATATATTAGGGTCAGAGAAGGGCCTTCTCTCCGCCGTTAGGGTGCGAATTGAGCCACAATTAAATGCCAATTAAATGAATTTATATATGGATATAGGGCGCAGGCGGTTTGGGTACCTTTTTATCCTTCACTTCTGCTTTTTTTATTGGACCACGTCCGGCTGAAGGGTCCTTTTTTTGGGGTTGTGTGTGAGTCAATTGCGCGTAATAAAATAATGTGCAACCGCTCGGCCAGCTGACCAGCATACAAATGAGCTCCTGCCCGATCGGGTTCCTATATATATTCCGCACGAATTTATGGACTCAATCTCCACTTTGTTGGAAGTTCTGAAGGCCAAACAAAGAATTGGTTTTTGCAAAAGGGAAAAAGAGCAGAAAAGGCAAGCTTGACTGGGTTTATTATTTTATCAGTCATAACTATCGCGTTGCAGGCGGACATTAACCGCAATTGTTTGGCCAGCACTTACACTTTGTCCCAGCCAACTTTTCCGGCTTTCGACTGGGTCCTTTTTGCCCCTTTTCCCTGCGCTTTCCAACGGCCAGTTGGCCTGGCCACATGTCGGCCATATTGATTAGTTGGCGTTGAAAATGTCGCTGCAATTTGTTGGCGCAACTTGCAACCTCCTAGTATTTTTTCCGCCCTCCCCCGTGGCATGGAAATAGAACGGCCAGTTGTGTGTGACCCTTTGCTCCTCTTTCAGTTGTATTTCCCCAGTTGTTGCCACTGTGTCCAGTGTCGTGTATCGCCCCCGTATCCTGTGTCCTTTGTGTTAGGTGTCCTGGCTGTCCGGCAGTCCGGGTGTCTGAGTGTCGGCTGTCCACGGTGCGTATGTGTGCTCTGTTTGTTATTCTACGGAACGGGTCTGCCACATTTATTATCGATTTATCGCGGCCAGCAAGGAGCTGGCTGCCTGCAATGAGTACACCCTACGAACCCCGCTCTCATTAATGTTTAAACTGTACTTAAATGACTCTATTATAAAGGTCCAACCCTTTCCCCCGCCACACACAAAGGGCCAGGTTAAATTATCTGTAATTGATTTTGTTTAACATCAGGCTCCGCCCACACCTGACATATTTATTTACAACGTTTGAATTTCGTTTGTTTTATTTTCCACCTGGCGCTGCATTCGAACATAGTGATTAAATAGTTTTCACATCGCTTCACATGCTGCAGTGTAATTATTATTGTTTTAAGCACACAAAAACGGCATACAGTTGCATATTTAAATCGAATTCATTTGTTCGAGTATTATTATTAGTATTTTCCAATTTCCACCTGTAATTCCCATTGTTGGTTACATTTTGGCAAATATTTTCAACGGCAGCAGCCGAGGACGGCCTAAGCAAATAAACTGAATCCGTAGCTGAAACTGAAACCCGGAGACAAACAACCCCAAGGTGCTAATAAAGCACCGCAAAACCGCAGGGTAAACAAGGATATTGACAATGAAACATGAAAGATTTCAGCGAGCTCCTCTCTCACTCAGGGTAAATAGAAAATTTTTCAAATTAGTCAAGGCTCTGGGGGAATAGAAATAAACATGTTTCTCGGCTAACAGGGCGGCGGCGTTCTCAAGTGTCGCGGGAAACTCGCTTTGAAGTGTCGAAGTCAGTCAGCCTGCACTTCTAATAATACAAATAATAAGCTGGCTGCTGGCCAGAGAAAGCTCCAGAACTGCCGGCCCTCGGCCAACTTACAAACGCACAAATAAACTTTTTAAATTTAAAAATTCATCAAACTTTCAAGCCGGCAAGTCAAACAAACTAGATGAGCAGAGACTGGGGTGTCAGATCAGAGCAGTGTGCAGGGGAAAAATCAACAAAATAATAATAAAAAATATGTATATAAGTATATAGATGTGAGAGGAAAAAATTACATTAATCCTTAATCGAAAAACTTGACTCGGAACTCGACACGGTGGAAAAGTTTTCTGCGCCTCGCCTTGAAATTTATAACAGCATTTTTTGTATGTTTTATTTTTATAATAAGCGATTTACAAGCGCGCTTGCATAAAAAAGTGTTTTTCCACTGCAAAATTTCAATTATTTTCCCTGTTTTTTCGGCGGGGTTGTCCGGCAATAAAATAAATTTGAAATTTAAATGCAGCAAAGATAAAGTCTTCTACTAACGCCAGGAGCCCCCCTCCGAAAAAAGTGTGTCAAGAAATGGGACAAGCAATATGTTGCCCAAAATAAGTGAGGGCAGGAAAGAAAGGAATTGCTTCGTGCTTGCATCAAATTGAGATGAGAAAATAAAATTCAATAAACTCTTGTTAAGCACGCAGCGGCGGCAGCAGGAGGGGACAGCAGCTGCGTGCCCCGAAACAGGACAACGTTTTAAATATTGACAGCTACAAAAAGGGGGAGTCCTTCCCTGGCTGGTATCCCCGATGACGGGGCTGCCGGGTAAATAGATAAATCAACCCCAGAGACATGTACACCAAGCATTTTTGCATTGATCAAAAGGCCAGGGAGCTGGAGCTGGAGCTGGGGACAGCAGCAGCGGGGGTTTTTTCGGTTGGCTTGGACTTAGTCGAAGGACACACACAGGACATGATGCCTAAGCATTGTTATGATTTATCCGGCCTCTCAATCGATTTTCGTAGCACACTTTTCGGGGCTCACCAAACATCTCATCTCGCACTCGCAAAGAGTGGCCCAGAGGTTGGACAATTGCGCTAATCAGGGTGGAAAAATGTCCTAGATTATACAGGATACAGTCTATAAATGTAGAGAGCTTCTTGGGGGAATATGGATCTGAATATAATATAGTATAGGAATTTTTAAAGTCAATGTTTTTGTTTCTACTTTTTAAATACAGTTTCATTTAGCTTTTTTACGCAGTAATTAAATCACTAATTTGGAGCTCCACTGTAGCCGTGTCTTGGTCTGGTTTTGAGCACAGCGATTCCCCGCCTGTCGCTGACAAACAAATTAAAAAGTTATGACTAAAAACGTTTCGCGCTCGGCAATGAAATGAAATTTGTTCGCTCGGACAACGCTCTCAGTATTCTGCAGTTTTCTGTGCAGTATTCCTTCGCGTTCAGCGATGCCGCTGGCTAAATTTAAATTGCTTTTGTTGCGCTTTTGTAGTTGTCTAGTTGGAGCTGCTCCCTCTGCCGCCGCTCCTGCTTTCCCGCTCCCGCCGCTCTGCCGCTCCCGATGATGATGATGATTTTCCCTTTTGCGAGCGCAAGTTTTCTTTGTTGTTTGCACAAATAGTTTTTGTCGCCAACGCGCGGCCATAAAAAATGCCAGATTTTCTTTTGAATGGCGGGGCGCGTGAAGAGAGATCTCTTCAAAATAAATAAAATAAATAAAGGAAAAAAGAGTAATAAAAATGTGTAGCTGCGAATTAAGTTTGCAGTTAAACGGCCACGGCTAAGCGCATTAAGAGAAAAGTTTTTGCATCCAATGGCGCTTTTCCTTTTCCTTTTCCCCCTAAATTACTAGCAGTAGTAGCTCTGTTTTTTCCTGCCCGGTTTTGGTCAGAACTTTGTTCCGAAATCATTAAAAGCTTAAATGCGGCCACCAACAGGAGTACGAATATGAATATGAATATTGAATGTGCGCCGGAATGAGTGACTGAACTGAACTGAACTGAACACTGAGGCCATTAAAAGCGACGTGCCCTGCCCGGCTTTCGCCTCCCCCAAAAAAGTCAACTTGCGGGGTTGTAACTTTGGCTTTTACGAGCGCTGAATGTTTGCCCTCCAGTGCACTAATCCACCGAGCACACACTGGCAAGCTAGGGAAACTAGGAGGAAACTGGGGAAACTGGGGAAGCTTCTACTACCCAGCATAGGAGCTGCCGCATATGTGAGCCCAACTAACCAGGCAGTCAACTCCGGGCACTCACTCACTCAAACTGGAAGCGACAAACTAACTTATTAATATGCAATGCACACTTTGTTGCTGTATTAATTGCAATATTAAATTTCCACTAATACTCGCTTAGCAGGGTCAGGACCAGGACTCGCCTTTCCTCCTGCACTGGTCCAAAAGCGGGGGATACAAGCATATAATTACAGTCTCTAAGAAAATAATTATAATATGCTTTACTTCTTGCGAGAATACTGTTTCATATGAAATGTCTTACCTAACTTGGTTTTTTAATAAAGAATTGCGAAATTCCAGCTGTTATATGAGAAGAAGGCTCATTAGGAAGAAACTCTTGACAACACACCGTAAATTATTGTATAAATTTAATGAATTTATATTAATTTAGTGTTAGTCTTTGCAACATAAATCAATAACTAACGTAAGAATTGCTAGATTTTTCAAGTTTTGATCTCTCTAATTTCTGCCTTTAATATGCAATTAGGTTTACTCATTCCTAAGATTAGCCCAACTTTCTCTCTGTGTCTCTCGCCTAGCTTGTTCCGCCTGAAAAGTTTCGCCGCAACTTTTAGCGGAGTAAAGTGAGTTGAAAACACCTTAGAACCGAGTAATTATTACATGTTTACGTGCGCCAGGACGGCGTATGCCCCGTCGCCTATTCCTATGCCAGGATACGAGTGTATTTCCTACTCCTGCCGGCCAGGAGGAGGATGCCTGTGTGCGTGCATGATCCTTGGTTCATTCGGCATGCGGCACGGGTGCGCTGAAAAGCGATACTAATGATAAGTTCTGCTCGCCAGGAGTCCGTCAGCGAAATGAACTCAATTTGCTACGTTTTACATTACCAAAAGCCACGGGCCCAGAGTCCGGACAGCATTTCCATACGTGTGTCCCACCTGCCCAGCCTGGCTGAAATGTTGGTAGGTGTTCCTGGGAAGGATGGGAATTTTCGTGCTCGGTTGCCCGCAGCCTGTGATGTATGCGGCTGAGAGGGGAAATTCTGCGTCTGGCAGCTGGAAATTGCACTCGCACTACGCACACCCAGAGAGAGAGAAAGAGTTGAAAAAGAAATCTTTCCAAAATTTATAAATGTTTAAAAGGTGCAGGCAGCAGTACCTGCATCGATGCCAGACATTATGCTAGCTCAACTTGGCAGTTAACCGAATTTACACGACGCGTCTCTGCAACTGATTTCATTAACTAGAGTTGGGCAAACAGCAAGCGGCAGCTGCAAGCTGCCTGCGAAATTAATTTGTTCAAAAATAAGTTTTCCAGGGCAAAGTTTTTCGTGTTTGCCTAGCACACTTCTCGGGGCTGATTAATATCCTCAGACACTGCTCCTGCTGCTCCTTCCTTCTAATTATTATCACGTGAAATATGTGTGTCAGGGCGAAAAGTTGGCTGGCAATTTGAGTGCCCTGAATTATGCAGAGCCATAAATATTTTATTTCAAATAAGAACACATGCTAATGCCTAATTTGTGGCCCCTGCAGCTAAGGAAGTCGTCGGGCGGCAGCTTTTGAGCCTGATTAAATGCAGTTGGGGAGGGGAGAGGGCAGGAAGAACAATTGTCACCTTGACGTCAACATCAACATCAAATTTTCCGCTAGTTTTATATGCATAAATGCAAAATGCCAGCCAGAAGGCAGACTTTTGATGAGTTGTGCAATTTCCCAGGCAGAGGCACAAAAAATAGAAAAAAATGAATGGGGAAAAGCCCAGGCTATTGTCGCCTGTCGTCTCTGGTTCGCCTTTTGCCTCTCAAGCGATTTTCCCTGCCGCCCCCGGAAAATGCCGAAGACTGCGCTTGATTGTCTGTGTAAATGCGGCGCCAATTTTTTATACTCATAAATGTGCAGGCAGACGGCAGGCAGGCAGGCAGGCAGGCTGGCAGGCAGACCAGCAAAGCGACTCCACTTTCCACTCAAGTTCATTGTATTTGCATTCCACCTCCTTTACCCTGGCATATTTTCTGCTGTTTCATCATTCTCATCAACAGACATTGCTCATACGCCACGTTGTTCCCAGCCAACACAAAAGCCGAACTGGGCAAAGCTGCAGTTCATATAATTTTTTCCTTTTTCCTTCCCCTCCTCCGTTCCCGTTCCCGTTCCCGTTCTCCTGGCTTTGTTCGGACCAAAACGTTAACAGTATTTTCAGCATTTTCGAGACAGTTTGTCATAATTCCATAGAATCTACTTGGCATTTTTTCTCGTTTGTGCTCGTGCTTCTTTCTGGTTGGCTTCGGAGCTTCTTGTGACGTTTTATTGTGTCAACATGACAAATCGTCAAGTGTTGGGAGAGGATTCAGGGGGGAGAGGAATGGAGCAGGGATTAGGAGAAATTCCGGGGGTTTCCCTTATTTAATTTTAAGGTGGTCCTTAATGGTCTAAATGGTTGCACACTAAGAAAAGGGGTTGGTAAATGGTCTTATTTACAGGTTATTTGGAGTATTTAAGCTATATTTATATTTTTTATTATTGTATTAAAAAATTTTATTTAAATTATTAAGAAAATAAAGAATACTTTTGACAAGTTAAGACATTTTGTGCATTTTGATTTTTATACATTTTATTACATGCTAGTTTTAATTTAATTTATTGTTTTTATTCATAAGGAAAATATAAGAATTTAATAGAATTAATGAGTAGTTAATCAATGCAATATTTTTTGGGTTTACTGTGTACCTTAATCTTTTACCAATTTAAATCGAACTCAATTTTTAAGGCTTTTAATAGACCAATTTGTTGTTGCCACTTTCTCCGTTTAATACTCAGTATTTACCTTTTTGCCCAAAGCTTAGCCCTTTCACCTTTTTTGTGGCTTCCAGAGAGGTACCGGGGATTTGAATTGTTTCACTTTTTATCAGCTGGGCCATAAATTCCTTCGCTCAATTACAATATTTGGGCCATCGTATGCAAATTTATGAGCATTTTCATTTCGATCAATTTACTCTGCTACTATTTCTCCCGTTCGAAAGTCCAAGTGTGACTGCCTGCTGTCTGAGTTATATTTATGCTTTTTACGGCCACCTCCGAAGGAGAGAAAAATTTATTCATTGAAGTTTTTACAGTCAACTACACACCTCCTCAATGCGGTTAGCCATCGCATCATCATCCACATCCTCATCTCCATCCCGGAGCTGGAGCTGAGCTGAGCTCTGTGTGTGCTCCATGGTCTGACGTAATCATTCATACTTCATCAAGTTGACCCGACTATATGGCTTGCTTTTCTATTCAGACCTCGAAGCAGCAGGACCTGCTGCTCTGTCCCTGCTTCATTGCTATGCAAACTGCTCCCAATGGCTACGTTTAATGGTCAAGTGTGTAAAATTGCATAGCAAATCGCTGGGATGGTGGAAAAGTGGAAGAGCAGATCGACAGACGGATAGACGGGCGGACGGACAGACCGACAGACCGACAGACCGGAGAGGAAACGATTCCAGGACGACCATTGCTCTTAGATAAACATCTTTGCCATCTGCCTTTGCTCCACTTTGCTCAAGTTTTCGTCCTGGGGTGCTGGGTCCTGGGGTACTGGGTCCTTATGCTGCTGCTGACTGAGTTACATATTGATGTGATTTACCACTCATGTCTTTGGGGCGTTCTCTGTCCCCGGCAAATTGTTTTGGAATTCAGTTTCCAATCGATTCTCCTTGCGGCATGATATACACGCCGATACAGCCGATTCATTGCACATTTTATGCCTCCGTTTGAGGTCCAATTTGAACGTGTGTTTTAGGCCATAAAGTATCGGGCCAAATAAATTGAAACTTCACCTAGAGTAAATTATGGTTGAGCTTCTGCTTCTGGCCATCCTCTAGTAGTTTATTGCATGATGTTAACAAGAAAGGTTTTCAGATGGAAGTAAAGGTGTACAGCATAAGAATTATTCGTTTGGAAAATGGAAACCCTATTTAATTTAAGAATATATAATAATACCTATAAACCTCTTTCATATTCCTTAAAGCTTAATTCTAAGTAGTTGGTATTACAAGTACTCTCTCCTTTCATTTACTTCTTAAAGACCACCCTTAGTTATTTCTTTAAAAGCAAATGTTAAGCTATTTGCAAAATACGTGCCCCACCCGTTCCCAAAAATCTTCATCAATCAATTTCCGAGAGTTTCGTGAGCGGCCAGCCCTGTCTCTTTCCATTGTTGATTTCATTATAATTTCGATTTGCATAACCGAATGTCTGAGCAACAATTTAGCACTGGGCTCCCCACGGTCCAAAGCGGTCGCCAGGGACTCCTTTTCACTGTCAATTGGTCCAAGGACTCCAAGCCGAAATAGACAGGGCAGTGGGAGTAGGCCTGAGTGGGAGTTATAACCTCTGTCGAGTTCGAGTTCATCATCGTCGTCGTCTTCGGGACGGAGTGTATCAATTTTGGGGGCCTCACATTTCATTAGCTTGTCAACATTTGTGTAGCCCGACGAGCCTGTGCTGTGATGGCCATGTCTTTGACACTTCAGCCTGCGGCGTCCGCCTCAAATTGTAGTTGCCATGGCCATGTGGCACAGCCGCACAGCAGGATGCTGCCCCACCAGTGCTGCCTACTTACAACTGGGGCTTCAAATAAGTAGCCAAGTGTGTGGGAGATATACAAATATCGAAGATTTACTTGGAGAAGTCCTAAAATAGCTTTTATTTTTGGAAGTACAATAAGAGCTTGTAGGTGTAAGAAGATAAGACATTTAGTGGCAGTTGCTAATGAGTTTAATTAACAAGGGGAAAGTGGAAATAAAACTACATTTATTCATCTTCAAAACATGTCTAGATATAGACTTTGTTTCTTACGGATTTTACCCTCTAAGTTAATAAGATTTATTATGTTTCTTTAACCCCTTAAAACCCTGCCTAGAATCAGCTAGAAAATGCCCGTTTTCTCTGTGCCAGCTCTGTGCCTTCAGATGCTTCAGTTGGAGTTGTTGCAATAAATAGTTAAACTGCTTAGCGAGTGTCTTGCGATTTGGCAGACTATGCCACATGCTCCGGTTGCTATGCAAATCAATTTTCCCCTTCGGCCACTCAGAGCAGCGTGTATATTTGCCTTGGCTTTGCTTTGGCCTAACGGACGACGAAGTTCATTAGTATTTTGTTTAGTTAACTTTCCATATCGGCAGGCAGGCTGCTCTAGGCTTTTGAACTTTGATACCCAGAGATTTTGGATCGCTCTTGGGCGCTCACTCAGTTAATTTGTTTTAATTGCCATAATTTCATCCTGCCGCCGTCTTCGGCTGCTGCCTCTTTGATTTTCATGCAAATTTTAAAGCGCTTAAATTGTGGCGCACACACAAAGGGAGCCCAAGGTGCAGGGGGAAGGGAGTCAGGTAACGAGCTGTACAAAACGAAATCCTTTTTTAACAAAGGAGGGAGAAAGCGAGAGAGAGAGAGAGAGAGAGAGAGGGGGAGCAGGGGAAATCATAAATTTTGCCAGAAGCCATAAAAGTGTTCAGCTTGCTTCGGTTTTTTGCTGGGGTTTGGGGGCGAGCTCAAAAGCAAATATGCAATACGCTTGCTATCGATATGCCGAAATCTATGCTCCTGTCGAGGCCCTTTTTTTGGTCCTAGACAAAAAGAAGCATCCCCAGCACGTAAGGAGAGAGCTCCGAGCTGCTTCCTCCTTGTCCCGAAAAGTATTTTATTTATTTCTGCCCTGCACACACACTCTGACATATTATCGGCAAATGTTATTAGGGCTGCTTGCCTCCTGCCACAACTCGCCCCCAAGTATGCAACAGTTTTTTGTTCGTCGCTGGCTGCTCTCTGCCTTGTCCTGTTTTTGTTCTTGCTACATTTTTCGGGTCCTAAGGGCAGACAACAACAAACAACAGGCAGCCAATTAGGCGAGCCAAAAATCTGGTTAACTGTTGCTCTACTCCGATTTTGGCAGCCAGCCAAGAATGTTCTTTATTGCAGTTTAATAGGCTAGCCTGGGTGGGCCTTTTTATTTTATTTTTTCCTTTTTTTGTATTTTTTTTTGTATTTTTTTGTGGTTGATAGATAGTCAAACGCATTAGGCAAATCGTAAATGTTCCAACTTTTTTTCTCTTCCACTTAACGCAAATGATGTTGATATAGCCGATAGACAGGGCAACTTTCTTGGGGTTTTTCCAACCCCCCTCGAGTTGGGAAAGGGAATTCCGCACATAAACACACACTTTGCCACACGGCTTTGTTGTTATGATTATTATTGCTGTTGTTGCTGCTGCCTCTCGGAGTTTTCCGCAGCAACTTGCTGTTTTTCTTCGGCACAAAAGTCGTTGAGCGTTAAAAGCAAACCCAAAAATGTTCTACAACTTTTGGTTTGAGTCTCTTCTCTGCCCGAGTGTGTGTGTGTTGGAACAAGTTAATGTAAAAGTATTTTTATGCTTTGAAAAACATTTGCCAAGTCAAAAAATTATAAAGAAAATAATAAAGGAAGAACCGAAGAAAAAAATAAATAAAAAAGACCCAAGCGAAAAGAAAACAAAAAGAAGAAATAGGCAAGCCCACGAAAATAACAGTGAAGAAATTCTGCGGTTCTTGTTGCATAAATAAAATAAAAAAACAAGGGATGCAGAGTAAAAGAATTTCTCATCATTGTTTACTTTAGATTTTACTAGAATATTTAATATATATAATCGCAATACAAGAAATAGTTGAAGTACTTCATTGTCTACTTATATGTACAACAATTTGAGTTTTATGAACTCTAGATACGTCTGATTTACATCTTAACTACGAATATTGAATAAAATACTTGATTGGGCGCTGCAGGTATTGTTTTAGAACATTTGACTATTTCCTAATGTCAAAAAACTGTCTTCAAACTTATAGTAGACTTTCAAAATACGTCTTTCTCGCTTCTGAACCCTGAAACCTGCTCTGATTATCCCTCTGTGTAGGCAAACGCCCACAATGCCTGTTGGACCAACCTCCTGCTTGTCCCGCTAGCTATCCTAGCTCGCATCATCAATGTCGAAGTGGGGGATTCCCATATTATCGTCATGGATCAGCCGCATTCGCTGTAATTTTGTTATAGGCACCGGCACGTGTATGTGTGTGTCCTGGGTGTGCGCGGGTGTAGGGGTGTGTGTGTGGCACAAGATAAATGTCTATTTAAATTGTCCCTGCTTCGGTCCTAGCTGCCGTCCTTTTGTGGCGTCGATTCCTCAATGGCCTGGCCATGGCAATGCCACTTGACAGGAGCAGCGGGCGCCCAACCTCCAACCTCCAACCTCCGATCCACTTGAGCCACCGACGACTCCCCTCCCTAGTTAAATCTTTATTGTTATCATAATTTGCTTTTATCCGTGCTCAAAGCTTGTCGCATGGCAGGTTACCTAACCAAAGCCCATTCATCCCACGGAGCAGTGGCACCAGCCCCAGCAGGAGGGGGAGGGAAGAAAGAATACAGAACCTGAACGTAGACCCCGAGTTCGCATTTTTATCGTAATTGTTTTCGTGCATTTTTTTCTGCTCCTCCCCGTCTTGTCTCTCGCCGGCAAAGCGGGAAAATGGAGCGTAAATAGCATTGAGCTCTCTGTGAGGCTTGTTTACCATTTTCCGGGCTTTCCGCTTGCTATGCAAATCAATAAAAGTTGATAATTGAGATTTCTTTAACAAGATTTCGGGTGTCACAATGACAAGCTCCTGTGCCTGACGCTGACGATGTCCTGATGACGACGATGAAACAGATACCGAAGGTCGGGGGAATATTTAAATTATAAGCGCCAGCAGACATCTCTAGGCGGTGTGCCCCGGTGTGTATGTGTGTATGTGTGTGTGTGTGTGTGCCAGTGACATAAATTATAATTAGATGGCGAAAGTAGACCTTGAAAAGTGATCCCTGGCAATTTCCGGCAAACGGTGCATCATTAAATGAATTAAGGGAAATCTAGACGAGTATCATAGAATAATTATATTGCTCGTTAAATATTTCTTCGATTACCTTCCTTCTACCCTCTTTGCATAATTTGATTTATTGCGTTATTTATGATTTGTGAAGTAACTCAGACACCCCCCACCTCTCTAGTATTTGTCGTATGAAATTTGATATATATATATATATTGTGTGCCTCTAGATAACCCAGAGATTGTTGTAATTGTCAAATGTTTTTAGCTTTAAGCAAAGCCCGAGAGCCAAGCACTCGACTAACTAATTATTCTCTTCTCTTTTTGTTCCAGGTAAGGATCGATGAACAATTTATATATAAACTAAACTATTTGGTAAGCAATTTCAATACTATTTCCAATACACTTAAACTCGCCTGGGCAGGCGCAATTCCAATTTGTCCCATAAGCATCTGGGGGTCTTTATGTATTTGTGGCAAAAATAACCCGCTTCATTTGGCATTGTGGCAAGCTCAAGCAGCCCGGCAATTGTGTGCCATAATTGAATTTTAAATAAACTCTGGCAGACACGCACGAGAGTCGATTGCAGTCGCCTTCGGATCCTTTTCCTCTGCCCCTCCCTGGCACTTGTCTACTTTTTAAACTGTAAATAAATTTCATCGAATTTCTTCGCTGGCAGCCTGGCAGCCCGGCTTGGCCTGCCCTCCTGCCTGCTGACAAAGACGTCTGGCAGGCGACGGCTCCTTGCTTGGCGCTTCTTGGTCCTGGTCCTGGTCCTGGATGCTGGCTGGCTGCTCCAGCTTCTTGCCGCATCCTGTGCCATAAAGTATGCAATTTTATTTCAGTGCGACCGGCACTTACCTGGCATCACTTCTCCTGCCGTTTCTTGTATTCTCAGCCCGTTTTTTGTTGTGCCACAGCCGCCTTTGTGTTTGCTGCCTGAATGCCATAAAATATTTAAGTTTACATTTCGCACACACCCCGTTCGGTGGTACACCTTATACGTCCTACGTACACGTTCGGGGATCATCCTCTTCCTGTTTTGTTGTCTCGCTGCATTGACTGCTCTAGACTGGCCATTTTTATAACTGGATTTGCCCAGTCAAGATTTTTTCGACTTGACCACACACTCCGAGCTGCACTTGGAGGAAAACAATCCTAAACATTAAAAGGAGTAACTTAGAGGCATTGAAAAGGGATATTTGCAACCTTGGGAGACTTCCAAATGAACTTATTCGAATATAAACTTGTATAGCCTTTTTAGGCGCTGAAGCTTTTAATTTCACACACTGGGAGATGTCTGAAAGTCACACAAGGATGACAAAGATGGATATTGAGATATAGAGTCATTATTTGACCGAGTTCTATCCATAATTTTCCTTAGTTTTTGCCCAGTGCACAAATGCAACCATGTTTGCCTGGCTGTTTAATATTTGCTCAGCCATTGTCATGGGCAGAGCTCCACTCGCCTCTCGCCTCTTGCCTCCCCTCCTTTGACCTGTGACCCAAAGCGAACCAAACCGACCCCGACCTGAACTGAACTGAACTGAACTGAACTGGCTATTTGTGCAGCACTTGGCTCTCGCTTCGACCGACTCTCGAGCTCTGATTACCGGCAATTTCGTTTTTCCTCACTGCAAATATAATTAAGTCAACACACACACACAACAACACAAACAGAGGACGTGCTGCAGATATATCTATGGCAAATAGTGCGAGTGAGTTGCATGTGCATTTTATTTAAGAGTTCAATAAGCAAACTTTGCAGCAACAAACCAACCAAGCAACCAACCACCGGGGCCAGGAGTGCAGCCATTAGGTAATTAATTTAACACTTGGCCACACAGAGTCCGGCCACACGGCCACTAATTGGCTTCCATTTACCAATTGAGACAAATCCGGCAAGGGGAAAAAATCTAGAATAAAGACCAGAGAGCTGGGGAGCTGATTGGCCTGATGCCTGATAGATAGCTAGCAAGATAGAGGAGATGCTACTGCACAGTAAGTCGAAATCAAAGCGATGGTAGTCATTAATGCCATTTGCGGGGCATTTAGGGTTCTGTGCGGCAGCCATGGCAATAGTTTGCACAGAAAGAACTCCGAGTCCTGACAACGCTTCAGTGAACTGATCAAATGGGGAAAAGGGTCAGAAGAAGGTCCTGTACTAAGAGTATGTGTGGGAGGAGTGGGCCTTGGCTCACTCTTTTGGGGTTGAGTGCTCAGTGAACCTGCTCGAAATTAATGTGCCACGTAAAAAGGGTAATTTCCAGAAGCCACGTCAAAGGTGCTTGGCCAAGTTCCAAGTTCAGGCCAAGACTTGTTGCGTGTCTTGTGCACTTTTTCCCTGACATGACCCCAAAGTCAATGTGAAGTCAAGTGCAAAGGAAAGTAAAATATTTTCCTTTCAAAAAAAGGAAGAAAACTGAGAAAGGAAGGGTAGGAAATTAACCATACACAGGAGAAAAGAAAGGATTTTTAATCGAAATTGAGTAAATATTGTAGTTCTAAGATCTTGCAATAATACTTAAACCCTTTTGTAAACTCTACAATCGAGAGAGAATCATTAATTCGATAAATGCCACAACGATTTTGTATATCGATATTTATATTTTGTAATAGTTTCAGCAATATTTAGGGTATATTCCCCATATTGTATATTTAGAGGACTTGGAATACTTCCGTGATATAGAATAAATGATTTTTTACATGCTTACTTACAAAAACTAAGTACAATAGATGTTTGATATATCGATATTTTCGATAATTCAAATTAATTACAATTAATTGGAGTTCATTCACATCTCTTACCCCTTGAGCATATTTTTAATACATTTTATTATTTTTATTTAATTTAATTTAATTATTTTCTCCCAGTGCTGAGAGTAAAAAAGGGTAGCAAGTAGGGAAAAAATGCCAGAAAACATCAAAATAGACAAGCTGCGAAACTTTTGTGATATCTAAAAGGACGCCTCCACTCATTAAGAGGAAAGTCAAGGAGAGAGATGCGTTTGGTGGCGCCTTTGGCATTAAACTCATTAACGGTAATTGCAACCTTTTTTTTTTCTTTTGCGTTTTTTAAAACGCAATTTTGTTAATTAATTCTCGCACATGGGGCGCCGGCTTGGCACATTTTGACTACCACCAGCATCACCCCCATTGGCAGTCGTTAGTGGCATTAGTCGATGATTTTGCTCTCGGCTTTGAATATGTTGTCAATCAGCAGAGGAGCGTCCTTGACTCGCTCGTCAGTCGTCAGTCGTCATCGTCTAACCATAGATCCATTCGCCGCCACTTGTAGCTGGGTTTTCACTTTGGCTTTGGCTTTGGCTTTGGCGTTTTGGCGCTTTTCGCTTTTGGCTTTTCAATTACGAAAAAAACACGCCCCCAGCAGCAGCGGCAGTGGGAGCGGATTCGGATTCGGGATAACGCGCTTTGCCGCCGGAATCAAAAGCCAACGGATCCGCCTCCTGTTGCTGACACTGATGATGATTGTCGCCCCGAGGGGCGTAGCCCGAAATAGAGGTAAAGAGAGTGCTCTTCACTCGGAGAAAATAGTAATGAGATCTTGCCAAAAATGTCTGGCAAACAGAACAATAGGATACCAAGACTACATCCTTATCTCGGCTTAAACTAATTTTCCCCAGTGCACTCAGCTTCCTACTTCTCCCGGTGGCCTCGAAATAATTTGTCTTGCGGCCAAATGTTCTATTATCGGTCGGAGGCGGTGTGTGAGTGTGTGTGTGGGCCACTGAAAAGCGGAAAATAATATCCTCACTTGTAGCGCACTCGAGAGATGCCCTGCCCAGATACAGGACGAGGGCTTGCTCCCAGCCCCTCGAGGCGGTTAACTGAATTTGAGTGAAAAACGAAAGGAAAGCCAGACCGGCCAGGGAAAACCCCGAAAAAGAACGAAAGCAGGGAGCAGCTTAAGGAGCTTCTGTGATTTATAAGCATGTGCTCGCTTGCCGGCGCCAACCTTTCGCTTTTCACTTTTCCACTCCTTCACAATCAGCAGTCCTTTTCATGGGTCAGTGCAGCACCTAGACAAGAGGGAAAACTCCCTGGCCCTGGCCCTGGCTCCTGTCACTGTTGTTGTAATCAAGTTAATTGCAGGGAAACTCGGGCACGGAGAGCGGCCCGAGCGAGAGAGACGCGTATAAAGAGAGAGCGAGTAATTATGAGTAATTGCTATTAATGTAATATAGCCAGGAGCCGGCCGAAAGGACATATATTCATAGCGCCCAGAGGCACGCAATGAAAATATAAAAAAAATTACAGCACACAGAGGAAAGCAGCCAGCGAGCGCGTAAAAAACAACGAAATTATTCACAGAATGGAACAGAATACATTTGATTATAATCTACGTCAACAGCAGCAGTGGCAGTGGCAGTGGCAGCAGCAGTAGCCCTGGCCAGCAGCAGCAGCAGCAACAACAAAGAGGGTTGTTAGCCCTAGACAAAGCTCGAAAATTGATATTAATTTTTCCGCCTTTTTTTAGCCTGAGCCCATGGAATGTCCATAAAAAAAGTAAGAACAAAAGACCCAGAAAGAGGAACAAAATGTTACGAGCCATTTGTGAGCGCCTTGTTATCGGGACACGCCCACGAGGAGGAAGCCGGGGCGAGGGCGCAATGTGTTTCCTTGGCATTAATTTTTGCTATTTAGCAACGCAGGAAACGCGCGGACAAAAAATATCAAATTAATTAGCGAGGCTTTCGCCACTGCGGCGGCTAAAAGAAAACAAAAAAGGCAAACAACCACAATGGCAGTTACAACAAATTTGGCTAAATTGAAATCTTATTTTCGGGCTGGTTAAAGCCCAAAGGAAATGTCACTAAACCAGGCCAAGTGGCCGTGACCGATATGCAATACTAAACGAGATGGTTAATTTCGATAAAGGGCTCAAGACCTAGGTCAAAAGGGGATGATACAAATTATAGAAGAGATTTATCAAAGCATTTAAAATGGCCAACAAAAATGCAGCACAAAATCAAGTAGCTCAGACTTTAGATATATAAAATTGTGTTTATTTTCTGACCCAAACAGATATTTAATAAAATTCCCAATCTTAAATTAAAGTCTTATTTCAAGTCTAGGACAATAACCACGACCATGACTTATGGTCTGTAATTTATCTGACAAGGATAGCAAAAAGGGATAACATGGCAATTCGATTTATGCTTTAAAAGGGATGTATCTTGCGGGGGATCCTTCCGATTCCGCTCTGCCCACATAATTATCCGCAATAATTAAGCAGTGTGTGTGTTTTGTGTGTGGCTAAAGAGACGCCATTTGTCAATCTGACATTGACAAACTCGCTGGTCTAGATTAGAAAACACATGGGCCCTGGGGTTAAAGCCATAATGAGTGCGAAATGTAAACACAACAAATGCCTGCGGTCTCTTGGCCCACAAAAACAAGGACTTGTCCCTAGGCGAACTTCCTTTTGTGACCATTTCGCTTCATGTCCTTGCCACTTGACTCTTGCCTAAACGCTTCAACGACTTAATTATATCTTGGCCGCACTTGCCTCTAAATCACGACGAGGCGCCTCTATTTGTTTCTTTGTCTGCTAAATCTGATCTGTTTTTCCAGCAGCTTTTCCCGGAGAATTTAACTGCCAGCCACGGCAAACTATTTCCCAGTTTGAATAACGGAAATAACAAGAAAGGGAAAATGGCAAAGACCAAGCCCAGGGAACCGGGAGCGGAGAAAGTGCTGCAGTCAAAGTTTTTAAGTGTTTATTTCAATTATTGTTTGGCTCTGCGTGTTGTCTGCTCGGTGTTTTTTGGCTTCATTCGCTCGCCGGGAGGGAGGGCAATTTAATTTTCGCATTTTGGAGGAGTGAGAAAAAAGAAAGTAAACAAACAATAACAAAGACTAGTTAAGAAATGCAAAAGTTTTTAGCGTGAAAGTTGGCTCCTGCAGGGCGCGACGAGGACGACGACAACTCCCTTTGTTTTCATTTTCATTCACGTGCAGTTACTCAATTTTTGCGCTTAAAAATGGGTGCACACAAAGAAAAATTAAGCGGATATCAGGCAGTAATATTTTACAAGTAATATTTCTTATAATTTTTATTAATTTGGTATATACAAATGCCAATTTGATAGTAGAAATGGTCACTATAAAAAGTCATGGAAGCAAGCAACTTTGGTATCTATGGACTTAATTTTGACAATATTAAAGAGCTACAATTTTTGCTTCGAGTGTAATACGCTATGCTACTTAATGGAGAACAACTCCCCCGTTCTCTGTACTTGCACTCTTGCACATCGACGCTTTGGCATAATTTAATTTTACACTTTGCAACTAAAACTACTAATGTTGACGCGCTTTGCTCGGCTCTGCTCTGGAGGAGTCGCTGCAACAATGTTGCCCAACATTGCAGGAGAAGAACTTGGCCAAAACCCCGCCACCACTGGCAGCTCCCCTTTGCCGTTTGCTGTTTCCCCTCGAGCCTTTTTGGCCTGCGTCTGTTTAGTGTTGCGTGTCGCCATATTGTTTGCTTTATGCCACACACTCGCCGGAACACAAACGCACTCACTCACTGGTTTATTTGCTCCGACTGCCGTATATTTTACTCTCAGGTAATTGCGGTTTTTATTTCACAAAAATAATAATAGCTGCACCTTCGGGGGTGGCAAGGTGTACGTGCGAGTCGGTGTGTGTGTGTGCTGGATGGATGGCTGTCGGAAGTTGTCAGGCTACAACAATGGCGACAGCGGCAGCGACAGCGACAGCGAAGGCGATAGCGAGCGCCATCTTAAAGCGGCCACAAAAACACGACGGAGGACACGGAGCCCACTTTAAGGCCAACAGCCGAACGCTAATAAGACACACACGCTCTGCGGCGGGTATATGAATCTAAGGGAGGCATCCTCCGCATTCAGTATGTTGAAAAACAGTTGTAGTCGGAATAATAGCAGAGCTGGTAATTTTTAAACGAAAAAAATTGGGTCTAGCATACTTTTGGCCACCTTTTCACAAGATTTTAAAGCACTTTTAGTCTAAATACTTTTTAATATGTTTAAAATATTGTTATTCTTAAAAATTAAACTAAGTGTTATCCCAGAAATCTCTAAATTATTTATGAAATTAATTCAGTATATAAAATATACAGTAAAAGAGTTTATTAATATTTAAAAACCCTCCTTAAGCAATTCCAAAACGTTCTGCACTTTAAAATTTGTTTTTCTTATACCATGCAAAGCCTACTTATTGCTATAATTACGACCGCGGCTGTGTGTATGCGAGCGAGTGTGCAGCATAAACCCTGTTAACACACTTAACAACAAACAAAGCTACAAGCAACGCCTGGACGGGCACACACCTCCTTCTCCTCCACCGCCGCCCCGCTCCGGCCTCGAGCCCCTTTCAAGCCCCCAGTTTTCCAACTATGAGCATAACTTTAATGCTCATTGCTTGGCTCGCTGCCTTGACTTGGCTCGGCGCCAAATTTAAATGAACTGGGTCGCCGACGACGACGACGGCGATGGCGATGGCAATGACGACGAACTGCAGAAGAACCCCGCATTCAGATGAATGTATGTGAAGGGGTGCGAAGCGAAGGGGTTGGAGCGTAAAGGGAGCTGGCAGGCTGAGATAGTTGCACTGTAAAATAAGGGGAGCAAATAGGGTTTAACTGAGACTGAAGCTGTAAAAACTATTGTTTTAAACGAGGTTTTACTGCAAAATTAATTAAAAAGGTGTCTACTTCATGCCACAAAATGTTACTACACCTTTGGGACTTAAATAGAAATTAAAGCATACTTTTAGAAAGGGTAGTTCCATATAGTATCTATATCTTTCATATTTGCAAAATTATAAAGTCCACAATATTTCTGCCAGTATCTGCCAGTTGAGCTATGCATTTCCATGGGTCTTAATTACATAATATCCGAATGAAGAAAACCCGAAATGCCCAGCGGGCTCTTGAGCCCAAACAAAAAGAGCGAGAGGAGCGGAGTGTGTGAATCTGAATCCGAATCCGAATCCGAAACCCGGACCCAAACCGATACCGATTTCCGGGTCGGTGGGAGTTTATAAACAATAGTTCATTTGTGTGCGCTCCGAGGCGAGGCAGCCTTAACCCGTCGCGACCCGCCTTAACCCCTGGTCCCAACTAACCCGCATAATGTGCTTACGCTTCATCGATTGACCGTTGTCTGGGTGTATTTGCGTATTTGCGCTTGTGTGGGTGTGAATTGAGTGGGGGAGGGGTGAATAAGGTCGAAGGTGAGCTGCTGCTGCTGCTGCTGCTATTGCTGCTGCCGAACACAACGATCAACGGGAGCTGCTGCTGCTGCGTGGTGCTAAAAATGTTAATGCAAATCATTGGGGAAATCAAAAATGGCTACAGACTCCCAGCCCCTAGAAGCGCCAACCCTCTGAGCTCCCTCCCACCTCCAAAGTGCAAGTGAAAATTGTGGCCAAGATTTTCGTAGTAGGCATCCTCTCTTCATGCAATTTGCAAGGGTTTCCCAAGTGGCCCTTCCTCGCATCTCCATCCATCCTCCCGCCCTATGCTTGTTGTCAAATTTGCGCAGCGGCAGCCGCTTCCAATTGCAGTGGCAAAGTCATTAGCATAAACGTAGAGCGGCGAAAAGTAGCAAATCCATTAAGGCTCCAGAATGTTTCCAGGATCCCGCTTACAGCAACCAGAGTCCGAGTCCTGGCTCCGGGATACACGGATACACAGCATAGGCACTCGACACGAGCTGCTCCTGCTGCCGCTGTTGCTTTTGGCAACTCTTTAAAGATTTATGAAGCGTCAAATATTTATTATGCCCGCTTTGCGATATAAGGCAGTCGAGCACGCGAGCCTCATCTTGGCACGGAAATAGTCCATGGCGAACGGAGACGACCATCCTCCTAAGCCTTTGGTCCTTCCACCACCTCGTCTGCTGCCGTCCTTACCTTCCAGTTGCTTTCCTGGCCCGTGCGAACACTTTTTGAAATTGCAAAGCGGCGCAAATAAATAAAAACACATAAAAAGTAGGCAAACGCAGGGCCTGAAGCTCAGACTCTGAGCCTCGGCGCAGACAGAGGCAGAAAAATAAAAAGCAGGGCATAAAATAAAATAAAACGCAGGCGGGGAAATGAAATGAATGAGAGCGCAGCCCACGATGATGAATCCAGGGAAAGCCAACAACGCAGCACGGAGAGAAAAGTTATTCAAAATAATATTTATTGAAGGATTTTAAAAGGATTTGATATTAAAAATAGCTTAGAACTGATCGAAGACTTAAAATGTTTAGTAAAGGTGTATAAAAGTATGAAATAAATTTCAAATTTATTTTATTCTTTAATATAATACATTTAATAAAATTTTTAGATGTCTTATTAATCGGTTTTTAGCCCTGGAAATGTATAGAAATATATATTTAATGCAGTTCTTCACGAACGAATATTTGACGAATAATAAAAGGATAATATAATATTATTTGTAATATAATTAAATATATATATATTACAATAATATTTGTATACATTGAAAGAAAATCAAGTTTTACAAGGAATAATTTTATTGAATTATCCAAAATTCCTTGTTCCCTGTAGACTTTAAAAAGCCACACTCTATATTGAGAAGAAGTTGAAAAATAATCTTCCCTCAGTGCAGAAAAATGCAGAAGGGAAAGCAAAACAAAATCAATGCGCGAAGCAGGCCGAGCCCGAGTCTTAGTCGCACTTTTACTTTTCTTTTTCCGGGGAGGAGGAAGCGGGAGGATGGCGGTGAATAAGGGGGATGTGCGGCACTTCAACCCTTTCAACAACTCACGAGGACACGGCTCCTGCAGCAGCGGCAGCAACAACCTCTTCGCGTGGCGTTGAAATATGTGGCCCCAAATATGAAAAATCTTCGCACGAGGTTTCCCCCATATATATATAGCATATTTTTGCAGTGGCATCAGCAGCAACAGGAGCAGGAGCACGTGTGTGCCTCGGATGGAGCCACCCTCGCTGCTCAGCAGTTTGTTAAAGTGTTGAAATATGTCAAACATCGTCGAAACCATTTCATTTGACTGAACTGGGCGCGACAGTCGTCGGCGACGGCGACGGTGACGGCTACGGCGGCTGCCCTTTGAGCAAATGCAAAACGCTTGGCATATTTTTAGGCGCACACAACCAGTGACTAATGATGATGATGTGTGTGTCTCGCCCCCGTCTCGCTGTCTCTGTCCTCTGCGCCCAACTAATGAGGCGCATAAATTGTACACACAAAAATCTCCACGCTCCAGAACAAAGTTGCAAATTTTATGAGCTACCCGGCTAAGCAAGTTGTCAGCAAATGTGAGCTACACTCTGAAAAAGAGTGTATTACAAATAAGAGAGAGAGAGATATTTAATATTTTTAAATAGCTAAAATTTCCCCTATAGTATAATCATACTAAAATAATTATTAAATCAATGAGCTCCCCAGAAATCAATTTTGATAATATTTTAAGATGACATATTTTTTAGCATAACTTTCAATACCTTTTAAAGGGATTTCATAACGCTAGGAACTTCTGTAATGTTTCTGGCTCCCAAAAGGATATTTTCCTGAGTGCACCAAGCAATAGACAATATCCCGTGGCCAAAAGCACCCACACATATGTTTCCTGGGACTCCTGCAGCCTGTCTGCGAATTCAAGCAGTTAGAGACAATTTAATTAACGCATTTTAGCTGCCTCCCTGCCTCCCCCGCTGGCTCCCTGCCTGCCTTTGCTGTCGCCTGCTTGTCATTTGTCATTTGTCAAGTCAGCTGAAGCTGTTGCCTACTTTTGTATGCCCTCTGCTGACGGGTCAAAAGCGGAAAAGCTCTACTTTCGCGGAGCCCGGAACCCAGGGCCTAGAGCCGCCTAGGCCCAGAAGCAAATCCAAAACGAGAGCTAGAACTGGGAGCCGGCCTAAAAACCACCGATTCGTTGGCGGGGATCCATTGCGCATCAAAGGAGCTGACGAAATGCACGTCACGCTCCAATTTGCATGCCACGCCTTCGCGCTGTCCTTCGAGTCCTCCGCCCACCTCGCCACTGCTCCCACTCATCAGCCGGCAGTCCGTGTCCGAGGAGGGCGAAGGATAGCGCAGCCAACCAGGCCACATGGCCAACAAAACAGAGTTTTCCAAAAACAAAAAGCGAGCAGCGAACCCGAACCCGAGCCAACCGCAATTTGGTCATGTCCAACTCAATTTTCGTTACGTAAACTGCATCATATGCCGGGCATACGAATAGGACTTTTCTGTTAGACATAACTTTTCAGTGCACTTGAAGAAAAGTGATCAGTTTGGAAGATCCTAAAGGAATAGGAGAATAAGTTGGAATATCTTGGGGGAACATAAAGGTGTAACTTTTAACAGAAAAATAAGAAATCTTAAGATATTACGTTTAAAAAGAACAAATTTCATAATTTTAGGTGACCATTAAAGGAAATTCAAACCATGAGTTATGGTAATTATGGTATTTAATTTCCCAAACCTATAGTTATAGTATATTTGCTTTCTTTGAAACAACCATAAACATTTTCTTGGTGTAAAAGTCAGTTTCCACCTTGCATGTTTGTATTTTGTTTTCGCTGGCCAAAACAACGCAGAAAAAAACAAAAACCGAAACCGAAAAAAATAATTCCCCAGCCGAGCCTCGATGGCGGCTTCTCAGGCGCTTCAAATTTAATTAAACATGCACACGTGAGCAAATGCAAATAAATAAAAACTTTATGGCTTTCGGCCATGGCCAGAACAGACCGGAGAGGCTAAAAGCGGTGGCTAAAAAAGCCAGCAAAAGCAACCGGCAAACCGAGTGGGCGGCCGGCCCGGCTATATGCGTGCGTCTCAGCACTGAGCTCTCGATGTTTGGTATTTGAGTTTGGTGTTTGGTGTTTGCTGTTTGGTGTTTGGTAGTTGGTAGTTGGTAGTTGGCGTGCTTATAAGTTTTAAATTTGCAGGGACCCACAGAGGAGGTGGTGGAATAAATAGAATATATTTCTATTTTTTCGGGGCACAGAGAGAGCGTTTTGGTTCCACACACGTTTTAAATTGAACGGCTTTTCCCGCAGGTTTTTTTCAATTATTTGTGACATCCTGCGGATCCGCGGATGGATGATTTATGCAGTGGCAGATGCTACAGAGAACAGCGAGCGGCAGGCAGTAGCACAATTTAATTGAAATGCACTTAAGGACTTAGGCTCTCTGTATTACAGTTTTTAATTACAAAAAAGAGGAAAATATCTAGAGCTTTTCATATGCGATTAAAGGCTTAAAATGCCGTCAGCTGGCTGCTGTTCTCATTTTGATTATGCAGCTGACAAATGTCATTTCTAAATTTTACAACTCCGAAACCTCGGAACAAGTACAGAAAGTACAGAAACTCATATGCAAGCACATGGAAAATTTATGATGAGCATAATAAAATAGAACAAAAAACAATTTAACTTTTGCTGGACACTGGAAACTGGACACTGGACACAAGCAGGACAAAAGGGTCAAGAGAAGCAGCCAGCTAGCCAGCCAGCCGTGTAAATCCTGCTGCTGCGGGATTTTTGTTAAAAACTGCATAATTCATATGCAACTGTGGAGGGCCAGGGAGCATAGGGGAAAGGGCACACAGAGTAAACCCTGGGACAATCATTCGGCTCGCAGTCAAGCCGCAAAAGAGCTGGCCCTGTTGTATTTCATTTAAAATTTACAAGTTAACAATATTAAATATTAACAGTTATTTATGCATTTTTCGGCACAAATCAAAAATTTACATACATGGCAGAAAGTTTCCTCGTCGTCGCCATCATCGTCGTCGTCGTCGTCGCCGGACCTCGTCGGATTCGTCGGACAGAAGATGAATGTGTTGATGGATGCCAACGTGGCAACCGGCATGGTCCTGGCATGTCCCTGGCATGGCATTTTTCATATATGCAGGACACACATTTATTTATATATTTCCCACATTTTATTCGACAATATTCTCTGGTCCTGTGACTCTGATTCCGATTCAGCTACAGCAACAGCTTCGGCTTCAGCTTCAGCTTCAGAGCTTCTTCTGTTGATTTAAATAATTTGCTTTTGGCTTTTGTGTACTTTCCCCCCACACACACACACACACACACACACACACACAGCTGTGTGTGCGTGTTTGTGGGAAAACATTTTTGGCATATTATGTGTGCTTTGCTTTGTTCATTGTTTGACTATGAATTTTTGTTTATTTGCCACAGCTTTTCACCCGGCTTAAATAATAATATTCCTGCTGCTGTCGGGCAAACAACAAATCAATCTTAATTTATTCAAATTTATTGCCGCAACCTGCGTTGACTTTTTGTTGCCGTGACAATTCCGTTGAACTCGAACGGAAGCTGCCGAACAATGCCAAAAGTTTACTATAATTTCTATACAAATATTTAGCAGTAAACCGAAAATTTGCAATTTCCATCATTCTTCTGTTTTGTCTTCGGCCTGGCTGTGACTGTGACTGTGTCTAGTCTAGGCAATGGCCAGACGAGCATGCTTCTAATGCCTCGCCAAATATTTACTAATTTCTAAGCGGCAAAGTCTTGGCGAAAACTTTGGCCTTTTCTGCCAGCCAAAAAGGGCAGAAACTTGCGCCGCCGCTCAAATATGCAAATGAGTTGAGATCCGAAACTTGCCGGCTGTAAAGTGCCTCGAAAGTGGCAACAAACAGGGCCGGCAACAAAAGCATTAGCCTAAAAAGTGCATTGCACAGAGGAGAGCAGCTCCTATTGCTGAATCCTGCTTCCCGAATCCTGAATCCCGAATCCTGAATCCCGGCTGCGGTTTCAGAGTGCATTTTGAGGCTGAGCCCCGAACGAGGAGTCAAGGAGTGAAAAATAAATGGAGTGTGTGACTGGCAAGTGGCCCGGGCCCAGACCCAAACATCGGGATTACATTTACACAGGACGTCGGCTGCCGGCCAGGCCAGGGCAGGGCAGGGGGCAGGGCTGGGAGGCGGCACGACTTTTGGTAATACGATGATGGCGCCTGTAGATGCCCTCATAGTCCAGCCTTCAGTTGGTCCTGAATCCGCATGCATCCCAGCCATCCTCCCTCATTCCTCTGGTGTGTGCTAGCCGCGAAAATGCCAACAAATCATTGCCAGGACAACCAGCCAGGCCAAAAGCAGAGAGGAGCGTACACAGGACTAAAAGTAGAGGCCTCTTAAGCTGGCCATTAAATTCATAATTTCAAATAATTATTGTTTCTATATTTATAAGAACTTTTCTTCAAGAATTACTTTAGGCTTAACTGGATCCTAATATATATTTATGGTTCCATAACTGAAACCCCAGATAACTGATTTTGAGAAGAATTACTCCCTTTTTAAGTACATTTGCTCTCAGTGCAACAGCAGGAGGCAGACAGGCTTCCAGCAGCTAACAGGCAGGAACATCATCATCAGTCTGCGCCTAAGCCGCATTTTGTGGATTCAGATGTTGCAGTGGCACACTCTCCCGCACATGCCACCTGCCGCGTACCTGCAACAAACGAGGTGGTTGCTGCCAAGTGATTTCTGGTCTAATGTTTTTTAATGTTGCTGCTCATGCAGCTCATGTTGCAGCCCTGCCGTGTGTGGGTGTTGTGTGTTGTGTGTGTGCCGTTGCCACTGACGCTGATGATATTGTTGCTGTCGACAGCAGCGGTTGCTTTGGTCAGCTCACCGTTGTTGTCAAGTTGAAAGAGTTGAGAGGGGGAGCAGCAGGTGGATGCACCTGCAAGGCGCTCCACTTTCGAGTGGAGAGCAGCCCGGGCTAATTTTTCGCTCTTGTGTGTGAGGGAGTCGCTCCGGAGTCGAGTCCATTAGCATTTGACAAAGTTGTCCGGCGGTTTGGCCTCGCTCCCCCTCCCCACTGCCTGTGTGTGTGCTGCGGCTGTGTTGCCGAATTTGACACAACATTTGTCAAACCGCAAAATGGCTGCCACAACGTTACTTTCATTATGCAAAGGGTCAGCCAGACAAACAATGGCAGCAGCAGCAACAGCAGCAGCAGCGCTTCGGTTTCGTTTCCGGTTCACAAGGGACCAGAGATCCATCCATCCATCCATGCCCATCCCCATTTTGCTTAAGCCCTTAATGACATTTGAGTTGGTTAGCCCCGTTTGCTGGTCAGAGCCGGGCTAATAAGCCGCGATTTATCAGCTGCCAAACAGGACAGAAAGCCACCGTCCTTATGGAAGCTAAAATGTGCCATCAATGGGAGTTTTTTGAGTCGAATAATTGAAGAATGATTGTAACTATTGAATAGGATTTTTAGTACCCCTAAAAAAGGTTTCTAAATAAATAAATTAAAAAATTTTAGTAGTGTTAAAATGGAATTTATATATCTGAATTTTTAGATTACGTATGTGCCATTCAAATGGCATTTTATCTACAGGTTTCTCTGCCACTTTTAATATTTAATTCCACAAAATATTAAAACCAGCAGAAAGCATTATCATCAAACCATGATGTTATGTTCCCGCTGTGAACGGAAAATCAGAAAATATGCTTCGGCAAATCGATCATTCATTCATATGCATATTTTCGCACTCAAAATCGCATTATGGAAGATGGAACCCCGGGCGTATGCGTAATTTCATTGCTTGCGGTTGACCAGTAAAATTGTATTGCGAAAATTTGCCAAATGCAATTGTCACAGCGTGATTTTGCTAGCCCAAATCGATGACAGGACGACCAGCCGGAACGGGACGGGACAGGACTCGGCTGCTCCGGCTCCCTGTGTGTGTCTGTGTGTGTGTGTGTGGCGGGGGATGAATGAATGTGGCCGATAGAAAGAGGAAATCAATTAGTGCAAACATATTTGGCAGGGCGCTAAAAGCCTTGACGGATGATGATCGATAAATTAGCGAACCGGCGGCCCTCGGGCGGATGTGTGATACTAGTATACTATATATATGTATTTATGAACTGTGGGGAAATTATTTATTTACAAGTTAACGCTTGACCGCCTGCTGATGCTGATACCCTCCTCTGCCAGCCGATAAATATTTGATGGGCTTTTTTGTTGCCGCCAGCCAGCCAGCCAGCCTTGTTTATTTAGCAACAATTAGCAGCTTACAAGCCAGGCGTACTATTGATTTCCATATGCATAAGGATTAGCGAACGATTCTGTTCTTTATTTTTTTGTGTGCAATATTTTGCCCATGAAACATGCAGCAGTTTCTATGCAAATGTAGTGTGTGCGTGTGTGTCTGGGGTGTGTTGGCGGGGCAATAATTAATAATTTAATTGCTTCTGTTTATCTCTTAATTAAAAGGGATTTATTTGACCATTACAATACGAGCACACAAGCGCAGCACTTTACTTTTTATCGCCTTTGCTAATTAAGTTCCATAATTGATGGCCCCATATACATGTATATAGCATTGACAATTGGAGCGAAGATGTAGATGTATCGGTTGTACATTATTATCCCCTTAGTGCCCCCACAAATCTGACCATCGCCTGTCGATGAAGATGACCACAATAAGTGATTAGGGACCGGGCTTAATTAGATTTGATTGCTCAAAAGATTTGACAAAACCAATTGCAATAAAGCAAATTCAACATGCTAATCAAATTGTCTCTCTTTCTCCCTTCTCTCTTCATTTATTTACAGGTGAGTTGCCCACAAGATTATGGCCAAATGCCGGCTCAATTAGTAAGTAGAAAGACCAAGAAATTCCACTCCACTCCACTCCACTCCATGAGCACTTCCACTCCCACTTCGAGGCAATGCGGCGAGGCGAGTCGAGGGCTACAGAGGCCTGTCAGCAGCACGCCCTCAAGTATGCTACACTAATTTAATTTCAAGGCATATTTGCAGTGAGTAGCGTCTTTTCTGCCTATTTGGCACAAACCTAATTAGCCGCGAAAACAATGGCAACCATGCTCGTCTGCTCGCTGGCAGCGTGGCCCTGGCTAATTTCCATAATTGTTATTATAGAAATTCAGCAGCCATAAACAAAATGTTAGTTACTTGCCTAATGACTTGAAGTGCGTCCTGCTTCGGGGCTCTGAAGACTCGGGACTCGGGACCTCTAGCTCCCAGCTCCCAGCTCTCATCTCACAGCTCCTTCGACTTGATAAACATGTAAATGCGCTTATCATCCCGCTAGGCAAAACTTTTCCCGAGCTCTCTATCAGTTGATTTTTGAAGTACACGCTAAGAAACAAGTCTGGGATTGGTGGAAATCAACTAGTTAATTTTCTGATAATATAAAAAAGACTTGAAATCTTTGAGGAATCAACATTTTTCTTAGATTTTATATAAGGAGAAAAAGAAACTACATTTAAAACTCAACTTTAGTGTAAGAAGCTTACAAAGATCTAAGGGTAGGCTGCATCCTTCTTCAGTTTCTCTTAGATATAAATATCTGAATACTAGATTTTGTATATTTAATTCTAGATAATTATTAAAAGTCCTATTTATAAATAAATAATCCCTGAAGATAATTTTTCGCCGTGCAGATAAAAATCGCGCATTCATAACCCGACGAAGGCGAAAACTCTCACCCAATGCGAAAATGATAGCTCACAACTTTGGAACTATTTGCCCAGGAGGCGGGGGGAGGCTAGGCCAGGGAGGGTTGGGTTTATATTTTCTGTTTAGTCACCCTGCCAGAGGGGGGGAGCGAGCCGGCCAAACAACCCAGCACTAATTAGGCTGTGGCGTTGATTTTTATGCGCTGAAAAATTGAAACGGAAGAGCCGGCCGCCGCACTAAACGCTTTTAAAGACGATCTTAAAGGCTGAGTGCGAGGAACTTTTACGAGGCGCAGACAGCGGGGAAGGGCAAGGAAGTTGGGGGGTGAAGTCGAGGAAAAAGTCGGCCTACAAAGTTGTTCCGTTGCCCGTTGAACTTTACAACTTTCGCAATACTTGGCTCGCCGCTTTCAGTTGTTTGTTTTTGCGGACTTTGGGCCGTGTCCTGGACAAAGTGACGACTTCAACCGGACGCCTTTCAATTATTAATGCCACTGTGTGCTGGAGCCTGTGCCGCTGCCGCTGCCGCTGCTGCTGCCATTGCCATTGCCACCGCTGTAGTGTAGTTTAATTAATTAATTTGACAAAAGTTTCGAATTGAACTTCAGCAACAGTCTGGCTGACAGTCGGTCTGTGGCTTTAAATGCCAGGCCTTAAATAAATACGAATCAATAACAGGAAAATAACTCAAAAACACATAAGAAAGCGAGACGGAGAGACGGAGAGAAAAACAGGGAGCTAACAATAAATTAATTGTTATTTGCATGCAAAGGTTTCTCTTTTACGACTGACTGCAAACAAAGGCACACAAAGGCAGCATTCTTCTGGCTTCACATTTATTGTTTTGGCATTTTTGAGGCCCGCCCGTCCGGCTTATGGCTATTTATGAATTTATGAATATTTCAAATGAACTTTTCATTAAGTGCATATGTGGAGGGCAAGTCCTTTGACGTCAACTGCAGTTGCTGCTTGAATTTTCTCAACTTTATTTGAGCCTGTGTGCACACACATACCTGGGCAAATTCCCCTGATGCCTAGATTACGAATTTAATTAACAATCTGCTCTTAGCCTCCTCGGCAAGCACCTTTTGTGGGCCAAATCGAAGTTGCAACAGGAACAGCAGAGAGAGAAACAACAAAAGGGCCAGCCCCACGACCTCAAAAATGTTTATGCCGCACTTCCGGTACTGGTTTTGCTGTGTTGCTGCCGCATGAGCTGGCTATAATTAAAAATGCTATTACTGCCAACTTCATATAAATTTTTAATTAGCAATTTTTGCTATTTTCCTACTTTGTTGCCGCTGCTGCGCGGCTCCCGCCCACCCAAACCAAACCGTTGTAGCTGCCGGTGAACTTTTTAAATTAGCACTTTGTTAAACACCCTGACGAAAAAGGTAGCATCCCCCTTCCCCTCAGCAGCGGCAGCGGCAGAAACACGGCTCTCGCCAGCAATGTCGGCATAAATTGTTTTTTAAAAGGATTTCGTCCATTGCCCCCTGCTCACTGGTGCCTGCCCCTTTCCTGCCTCCCGGATTGGGAGCCACAATTTTTGAGGCAACCGAAGAACGCGTGCCACGGCAGCTGTTCGCACGCATTAAGCTCGTTGTGGTGCGGCAGCTGTCATAAATTTTTTAGATAACAACAAAAGCAGGAGGACATGCAACATACACGGCAAGAAAAGCCTCTCTGCATCCTGCATTACTGAGTAACTTTGGGGTAAGAGGATGTCTTAAAGGAGTTAGGGCCTTGAAGGTAAAGGGAACCGCAGTTAGAAGCTCCTCTCCGTAGCAACCTCTTCCCCTACTTGATGTCTAAATAATTATTTGGAATGGAAAGCAGCACTTATTTCTGTTTGTGCACGAAATAAAGGCGCCAATAAAAACAAAGCCTGCTTATTTGCGCTTTAAACTTGATTAGCATGCAAAAGGGGTTGGCTGACTTTTGGCTCTTTGATAATTATTAGATTTTATGCATGGCCAACGTATTACCAGTTTTCCGGCGGCCATAAACAGACGCAGATATTGACAATTATGGCCTATAATTTGACACCCATCGGCGGAGGACACACGAAGCCAAAAGGGTTTACAATTTATATTAAAAGAGCAGCAGCAGACGCTGCCGCCTCTCACATGTGGACATGCTTTACGATTCAGCAGCTTTGATATTTGCCGCCCCTCAACACGCAGTTCTCATGCATTTTAATTAAAATTAAGTTCATTTTTATTACCAGAGCGAGAGAGGGCTAGTTCTGGTACTCGGCGCAATTTTTACAATTAAATAAAGATTTTATTATCATATGCCAGCACGTCTTTGTCTGTAAATATTTAAGCTGCTGGCTGGCAGGCTGGAAGGCGTATAAAATTTACTGAAGGTGTCGCGTCGGCATATTTTAAAAGCGTTTTTGTTACCACCGGCAGCAGCAGCGCGCCAGTTTACTTAGCCAACACTCACACACCCAGGCCGGGAGAGAGCGAGCGCCCTTCATATATGCAAATTTATGTGACATTGCGGCAAGCACGCGTTCACTTTGGCTTAAGGCTCTCCTCGCCTCGCCTCTCCACGTCTCGCCCAAAGGAATTTCCGGTGTTGAGCGGCGCTCGGTGCGGCTTTTGTTTTCTAGCTGACGCTGCAGCAGACAAAATGTGGCCCAAATGTATGCAAAGCTTTGTTTAAAGTGTCATACAAGCGATATGAGCCAGTGTGTGGCTGCTGATGTGTGTGTGTGTGTGTGTGCTTGTTTTTGTGCGACTTGTTGGCAATTTAATAGCTCCGCGACCTGCTCCGCCGTTTATGCATATTTAATAGTTGCTATTTTTGCTAAGTGCTCGAAATTATCGTCAGCAACTGAGGCATCCCCGAAAATCTGTCGCTAAGCTCTTAAGAACATGAAGCATTCCTCAGAGCGGTTGTCATTAAGAATGCACAGGGAAAAAAGTCACCTGTAAAATATTCCAGGTTCTGTCTTATTTATAGACTTTTCTATGAGTTATAAAATGGGAGATGGGCCTTAATTTAAAATTTAATTGCTTGTAAAGAGGAATATTTTATAATGAGACAAGCTTCACCTTTAAAATTACCTTTAATTTGTCAAGAGTATATTTTTAAAAGCAGTTCTTATGACTTGAGTTGCTTTACTTTATTTACTTAGCTTGCTAAATCTATGAAATAAAACTCATATTGTTAGGACCTTTTCGCGTAGCTTTAGTATATTTATGTCCTTGTAATATATAGACAATTCCCGACCACAATTTTGGACAGTAAGGAAATAATATTTGCCTTTTCTATTTTTGGGCACATGACACAAAAACCGACTAATTAAATGTCTGCCTGTTTGGCCTGCCTGCCTGCGAAAGTTGGTCTCGACCCTCTGACTCCCTGACAAGTTACACAATTAGCAGCTGGCAAACCGAAAGTTGCTCAAACATTTCAATGAATTCTCCAAATTCAGAGAAAGTTTAGCCACCGAAAAGCCCATTTTCCGGGGCCCGTTTCCTCCCGTATCTGGCCCTGCGAAATTTTCCATCAGATGCTAATGAATTGCTGTAACTGACTTGCGTCTAGTTCCGAGTCCAGGATTTATGCCATGAAAATTCAAAGGTAAATAGCGTTTTTACCCTGCAGTGGCGGGAACGGGAGCAGAGGCGGGGGCGGTGGCGGGTGGTAAACTTTAATCAAGCGATCCCTTTGTTTGCCAGCCACGCCCCCTCCTTTATCAAGTTTGCATCAATTTCAATATTCCCACTGTTTTCATTTAATTTCAGCAACTTAAAACTTAATTGTGCGCTTCCCTCCGCCCCTCCGCCCCAATGTTTTTTTGCTTTTAAATTTGCAAAAATTAAAGCAAGGAGCCAGCCAGGCAGAGGAGGTCCTCGCAACAGGTTGCCACACAATCTCGTTGGGGGAAAATGCCGGGGAAACACCGAGTTGAGATTGCAACGCAGCAGGTCCCGGGTCGGGTCTTGTAATTTGCAGCACAGCCAGCGACAGCAGCGGCAATGATAGTTTCCCACCGCTTTTCCACCACCTCGGCCCCAGTTTTCCCTTGCTCCTGTCCCTTGCCTTCCGTTATGAATAGCCATTGGAGCGGGCGAGGAAATGCCAGGGAAAATGCTTGCAAACCTGGGTCCTGGCTGCTGCCCCCTCAGCTTCATCATTTAAAAGCGCATTAAAAAGTTTTTAGATTAATTTCGCTTCTTGTTTTTGCCACTGTTTGCTACTTACTCCTCACTGCTGACGTTTTGTTTTCGCTTAATGTGGCGAATTTTAATCCCAAATTGCTGAAATTTAAACTCGCCAAAATCCCCATCATAATTTCTAGGAAAAATATGCTTATTATTCTACTTTTTATGCACTCCTTCGAAGCTCTTTTTCTGCTGCAACAATTGCTCCAGTTACTAATAGGTTTTCCGTGTTCGGGCTCCACATACGTGTATTCATGGGCCAGCATGCAAAGTGTAGTTGCTGCTGCTGCACTGGCAATTCAATAGCTTTTACCTTTTCAATACACATTTGCCAAATCATCAATATTTTTCCTCATCTTGCATCTGGGAACGATATACAAGCATCGCCCAAAGTGGGGCTGGCTGCACTGCTAGAAAAGTAGCAGTCGAGGGGGGATAATTGTGGATTATTATGGGGAAATAGATCAAGTATTTACAAAATACTTGTAAAATCTGCTTAATTTCCTTTTCTAATATTTTAATAAGGTATGTCCTTTCCCTATTTTTTAAACTAATACCCCATAAAAACCCTCGAGAACCCCATAAATACCTCCTAAAATCCACAACCTTTTTTCTCAGTGCCCCTCCTGGGTTTAACAATGTTTGTTCTGTCTGCCAAACGGGGTTAGGTGATCAGGAAGGAGCCTGGCACTCGCTTTCACAATCATTTTCAATAAATTTATCTGCAATTTCAGTGGATCCCCACGCACACACACTCACGACGACCCATACACATGTATAGAAAAGAGGAGCTCCTTGTTGTCGCTCGAATTCAATTCCAAGCAGATTTATTTTTCCACCCAGTTTTCCCATTCATAATTTCCATCACAGGGAAGCCCCGGCCCCCCGGTTTTTGTAGGGCTTCTGCTGCTGGTCCTTCTAATCCTTGGCTGATAATTCATAGCGCAGAATGCGCGTGCGGACAAATGCGATTTTATTCGGGTCTTCACTTGACTGCGACTTGAATTCCATATAATAGACTCTCCCGAATCCTTTTTCGGTTTTTTTTAGTTATATTCATTTCTTTGACGAGTTTTCCCATTTGGTTTTTGGGGTCGACCTTTCTCGCCACAAATTATACGCAATTAAGCAAATTTGTCTAGGTCCGGTAAAGGAAAGAAATCAAAGCTCCTTGGTCTCAGGGTACTGATTAACAACCCCGACAGCCAGCAGCCGGCAGCAATCCTATGAAAACAAATTGCAAAAAAGAAGATAAATAAAAATAAAGAACAATAACAGGGAGCAACATGTAAATAAACGCAAAGAAACGGAAAGACAACTAGGAAACGAGTCTCTACAATGCGGCGCCGTCGACCTTTTCGATGCACTAAGGAAAACAAAGGAGGAAAATTATAATTAAAATAGAGAAATTAAATGGAAATGGGTTGCATTTTAAAATATATTTTTTTAATAGTTTAAATACTGGAAAACCAAAATAACTAATTAACCCTAACTTGCTAAGCTTTTAAATAGAGGTTTCCTAAATCTGCCTATTTTACTTTGAAAATAATATTTTTCATTGATAGAAACTCCGATTTAAAATAGAAAAATCAAAAGGAAATCAGGGATACATTTTCAAATATATTTGTAAAACAGGTTAAATACTGGAGAAACCTTAATAAATAAATAGCCCTTACTTGCTAAGCTTTTAAAAATATCTAATAAATAGGGGTTTCCTAAAACTGTCTATTTTACTTTGCAAATAATATGTTTCATTGATAGAAACTTCGATTTAAAATAGAAAAATCAAAATTGAGTTGCATTTTAAAATATATTTCTAAAATAGGTTAAATACTGGAAATAATTAAAGTAACCCTTAGTTGCTAAGCTTTTAAAAATATGTAAGAAATAGAGGAATCCTAAAACTGCCTATTATACTTAGAAAATAATATTTTTCATTGATAGAAACTTAGATTTTTTAAATTCCATGCAGTGTATGCGTCCCGGGCTCAGGTCCGGTTCGTCCGGTCTGTCCTGCGGTTCCTTCGGAATGTGGGGCGGCGGGGCCGGCGCGGGGCGAGTTCATTTAACTTACGGCGCGTTTCCGATTTACCGCAAATTTGAAAACCAACAAACAGCCAAAAATTCGCCCAAAGGCCTCTTCTGTGCAATGGCAAACAAAAGGGGCAAAAGCCAACAAGTAAATACGTAGCTGGCGATGGGGAAAGTAAGGGATAGCAAACGGAAAAATCTAAGCGGAGGAGGCGCGGAAAAAAACAGAGGAAAACTCCATGGAGAAGCTGGGGGATAAATTGTAAAATTCAATTTTCGCCCACCCTTTTTTGTGTGTTAACACTTTTAACTTTGATTTATGCAAAAATTTCCACTTCACTTTGCACATGGCCAAAAGTTTGCTCCTTCTGGCCCGTTGATTTGTTGATTTCTAACAAATATTTGTGAGCTTTTCAGATAAAAAAAAATATGAAAAACCCCACAAAAATAGGGAAAAGGGATGGACAAGCGATGACTGTCAAGCGTTGTCGTGGACCCCATCGTCAATGAATCATGGCGTCATTCCTTCTGTCACCTTTCCCCGCGTGTACAGATATTTGTTCTGGTCGGTCGGTCGTCGTCTGGCTGATTCTTTTATGTGCTCTCGTCGTGCTCGTGTCATCCGTCATCTCTCTCTCTAGCTGGCAAAAAATATTGAGGATTTTTTCCCCACTCTCGTTAGTGTCACGGACCAACACTTCCGGTTCACTCAATCCGCCATCCTCCGCCAGCTTCGGCATGTCCTTTGTATCCTCCGCGCTGGGCAAGTAGCGCTCTTTATCATTTATCACTGCACTTGGCCCACTCTCGGTTTAATATCAATTGAAATTTCACAAATTTCATTGCCGAAATGCGAGCCGAATTATTCATGACCGCCTTTCATTAGCCATGTCATCGGCCATCATCGTCATCATCATCAATGTTGCATTATTTTTAATGGCAATTGTGAATATTGCACACACGCCGGGGACTTTTTCTAGCAAATTAAATGGATCAGTGCCGCAAGGGTGAGAGGGGACGAGGACTCTTTCAATAATTTAATTGCCCAAAGAAGAGGCGCCGCGCAAAAACACGGGGCTGCTTCGAAAAACATTAATAAACCGGAAGCACAGCACGAGCTCTTCAGCCGGAAATGGGCGAACAAAAAAGTGCGCACAGGACACACACTGGGGTGGTGCTTCCCTTAACACACACAGGGTCCAAGCGGGTTCACTCGCCCATCATCAACAGTTTTGTATGTTTATCTGTGCGCGAAAATGCATTTTTGCATACAACATACAACATACAACATAACCGCAACAGATGCGGTCGCTTCAATATAAATGCAGTTACAAATGGCGAACCTCCTCCATTTTCCCTCCCCCCTCGGTGTGTGTGTGTGTGTGTGTGCGGTCATTACAGCGAATTGCGTTTGCCAGTGTGTGTTTTTATGGCCCTGTATGCCCATGTGTGTGCGCCCAGTTTGCCTGTTTTTTTCCTTGGTCATTTCCGTTTTTGTTGGGCCTGCTGTCCATTATGCCGGCTGTCCTCGCTCATCACTAGACGGGGGGGAAAACGTGGGGAATAATTCGGAAAAGGGGTTACCAGAGAAGTCCTGCAACAATGCAGCGGTCATTTGGCTGCCCTGACTTCTGTGCGGCATGTGTTCACTTGGCAAAAATGTATGCGCGATTTTTATCGCCCTAACATATGTGCGAAATTCAAGCTTAATTTATACATATAAAGCGTTGATTTACTGCCAATATAGCAGCATGTTTTACTATCTCGGTGCTTGGGGCAAGCAAGACATTCGACCTTTCGTTTGTTTTGACCATAATTCGGTCAAGATGTCAAGCATCTTTTGGCCTTTCTGCCACAGTCTTCCCTTACTTAAGCTATAAATTTCCACACAAGATGATGTATATATAGTTCTGAAATCCCCAAATTTTCTCCCAGTGCCCGCCTAGTTGCATTAATAAAATGCATATGACAGGCAGCAGGGGGAAACTGGCGGAAGGGAAAACGCGAAAAGCACAACACACACAAACAAATAACGCTAATTATGGGACTTATAGTCGGGGCGATGCACCTTTAAAGCGGATTTCTTGTTAAATGCATTTCCGCCGAAAAGCCGCTTTCCATCAGCTACCGCACACTGGCACACACACTTACCACACACACATCACACACATCATAGGCACGCTGTGTCATTCTGCCATTCTGCCATTCTGCCAGGACAAACACAATCAAAGCCTTTCAGAGCCGGCTAATGAAGAGCAAATGCAAATGGCTCTCTCTCCGAACATCTCTCTTTCTGCGGCTCATTAATGCGCATAATCAAAGCGGCAAAGCAGATTCGGCTCCGCCAGGAACTGGCAGCAGTGGCAGCAGTGGCAGCATATTTCTCACATGATTACCGTATCAAATAACAGGCAGACACAGAGACACACAGCCTGACAGGGATTACACGACACCGAGACATGGCCATGGCTGCCGCCTAAACCACTCTGCATCCTGCATCCCTCAGCCTGCGCCTGCCAGTCATCATCCGATCGGATCGGCCGTCATAAAGCAAATTTCGCGTTTCGCAACTGAAAACCACAAGCACCATAATTTGGCACTATCCACAGTTGCCAGCGGTGCCTGTTTGGTTCGCTTCGGCAGGGCTTGACTGGGTGTGGTGTGGTGTGGTGGCCCAAAGAAGCGTCCAACCATTCCGACGCATTCACTCAGCCAGCTGTCCAAAATGCACAGCGAGAAATGTCACAGAAATCGCTATAGAAAGCCATACTCTTAGTGTGCCAGGAATATTATTATTATTATTATATTAATATTAATATTATGGCTTACTTTAGGCATCTCCAATGATCTATATATTAAATGTAATTAAGAAGATAGATACATATTTTATTCCAGTGCAGTCGGGCATCCTTGCATTCGGTGGCAGGGACATGGTTAGCAGGCAGGACGAAGCACGCCGAACAGGAGGAGCAGGCGTCGGTCAGGAGGAGCGGACAAAGACAGCCCGCAAGCGTGTGGCAATAGACAATGTCTATGCATATTTGTCATTTGTGCAGCCCCGGCCCGTTGTGGTCCTGCTCTCTCCCACTCACACACACGCACACACTTCGGACCAGGCAGACACATCCTGCCAAAACTGAAATTGAAAATGTTTAGAGCCGCTGTTGTTGTTGGCAGTCCGTTGGCTGCTCTCGGTCTTTGGCTGCGTTGGCCTCGTCGCCTGGCAGGCAGATAATTTGCTTGAAAACCCATTTTCCGGTTGTTGTCTCAATGTGTCCTCTGTGTTTTTGTGTTTTTGTGTGTTTGTGCCAGAGCTTTGTTTGACAACTTTCAGGCCGTTTTCCGTGATCACTGTCACGGAACTCGCAAGGATCACTCCAAGGCTTCGAGGAGCTGGCCCTTTTCTTGCTCGTTTTTTCCTATTTGTTTGTCGTTATGACCGCCATGAAATTCCAGTTTTTAAGCTGTGCCGCACATGTTTCGCGCTCTCAAAAACCTCTTAGGACAAGTGCAGCTTTGTTGCTTTTACGGCCCACAAAGCACACTACCAATTGTCGCTGTATTTTCCACGAAACGCTAACTTGCCTGGGCACTGAGGATAAAAAGGGTTGGGAACCTTATATTTGGGGATTTTAGGAGTACTTTTAGTTTTTATTTTAAGTGGGGGACTAGAAATTTGTTGTTCTTCTTTTGAGGATAACTATTGTGAAATAAAAGCTCTTAAATTCCCAATAAAAGTAAATAACAAGAGTCTGTTGATATATTTTTATTCTAAAAGGAAAGGGCCTTTAGGAAGTAATGATTTCATTTATTTTTCACTGTGTAAAGTACACGAAAGTAAGAAAAAAAAACCCGTAGGGCCGCACATCAAACGTGGCCCAAATGTTGGCCGCCTCAGGAATACAGCACTTAACGGCATCGTTGGCTCGGCTTAAGTAGTCGCTGGCGAAGGAGACGGAGATTACTGGGAGACTAGCAGCGGCAGGAGCAGGAGCAGGACTAGTCACGGTCCTCTCAGCTATTCCATATTCATAATTGCTAATGGAATATGCTGTGACAACCGCAATGATGACGGAGAGAGCGGCGGAGTCCCATCATCGTGATGACGATGACGATGGTGATTATGAGCAGGGCCCACTACAAAGTGTTTTTACCCCCCAAAAAACTCCCTTGGTCGAGAGAACTCCCTTACCTCACCCATATATTTCCCAGAGCTGTTTTCGGGGCCATTCCTGGGAGAAATTAATTTGCAACTTGCGAGACATTTGGCTCTGGCGTCTATTTACATTGTATATATTACGTATACGCCACGACTGCTCGGCTGCTCGACGGCGAGGAGGTTGGGTTGTCAGAGGCGGCCACAGCTGCTCCTCGAAAAAATGTGGGCTAATTTCTAGTCGCCGCCCGTCACCTGCAGCTATTTTCACATTTTCTCTTTTTTCCATCCACTTTTTGCCATGTTCTTTCTTTGTTTTTTTTTTTTGCGCTTCTGCTGGCCAAGTTTTTGGTGGCTGGCGCTGGGGCTCTTTGTTAATTGGTTCAGTCACCTGTCTCTTGATCTGCCAGTCAAGCGCACACGACCCGTGGAGTCGATGGTCGCACCACCAGCGCCATCGCCATCGCCATCACCAGCGCCATCGCCATCGCCTTCGTCATCAAAGCGGCACCACAACCGGATGGATGGTTGAAGGCGACAACGCTTGCAGGAAAATACGAGTGAGGAGAGGAAAGCCATGGAGGAAGGAAGGAAGGAAGCCGGATCCTTGGGCCCGCTCCATTTGCCAACCTGGCCAATGAACGTTTTAGATTACAATAGGTTAGGCCAAGTCCAGGGTGGTGTCCTGGGTGCTGCCTGCCGGCCACATTAGCCAGTGGTGGCTCGACCGCAAAGTTAGCGCCCAGCGACCAGCGCCGCTCCGCTCCGCCGTCCGTCGTTAACTTAATTGGCCATCACCACCCACTTTGCGGGTTTTTATGGCGGCGTCGACGACGACGTCGACGACCCAAACCTAAACCCATGCTCAGGCCCTGGCCCAAACCCGAATTGAAGCCCCCTGGAACTTTGGCTTTGTCGACGCGTCGGCTGTCACATTTTTTGACATTTTTATTCAACATTTTTTGCTATTTAGTTGGTTGTTGCCACTGCCTCTGTGGCTGCTTCTGCTATTTTCTATTAGGGGTTCATTTTTTGGCTCCTCTTTAGTTTTGTTTTTCTCTTTTTGTCACCTGGCCCTAATGTTGTGGCATTGCCTACTTTTCAGCGCAGGGCCTCTGCGTCTATGACTAGAAAATGCACAGAGGGAAAATAGATACTGCGTTTATAAGTTCTTTACATTTTGTTGTATAATTATTAGCTCTAACTGATCCTGAAGATTTAGTTACCTTTTCCTGGGCTGACTCTGATACAATTTCAAATTAATCTGCCTAAAATACTCTCTCTAGTAGTAATACTTTCTCCTAGTGCATAATCGACTGGGAATGTTGAGGCTTCTCCGCTGGCCTGTCGTTTACGCTCGGCTTGGCTCGGCTTTCTATTTTTTTGTGATTAATAGGTGTGTTAATGGATGTCATTTTGATGTTTCCGCCAGACGCATGTCCACAAAAACCGAGTCGTCCTGCCTCGTCCAGCCATCATCCTGCCTGCCCCCGTGACCTCCCGTCGCCCGCCGCCCGCACGCTTTTGGGCCGTGCTCAGTTTTATGTTTAATTTGAGCATTTCTCGCTAATTTTTAAGGCTCGCCATTAAATGTAGATAATTTTTTATGCTTTCTTTCGGCCGTCGGTTTCTGCTGGTCGTCCAACGTCCAACGTCCATTGCCATTCATTTACCATTTCTATGCCTAGGTTTATGGCCCCGCCGCCCCTGCCCCTTCTTGTGGGCGCGTCGTAAAAGCGAGAATGTAACGAGCCAGCGTCACGAGCTTGTTGCAAGTCGGTCTCCGCTTCTCGGACATTTCGGGGGATGGACGTCAGGACGGCTCGGTTTTGGGGCTCGGGCTCAAATGCCCCAGTTGTTAAAGCCTTTTATTTGCTGTCGTAGACAAATCGTTTAGGTATTCCTCGGCTCCTTGCCGCCGCCGCTTCCTTTGCTTTAATTACTCGCAAATTCGCTTTTAAAGTGCGCGCGCGAGCTTGCCCAAAGTGGCCAGCGGCACGAAAAGGCTTAAAATCAATAGCCAGGCTGTGGCACGGTGGCTTTAAAAAAAATATATGTTCTCGTTGGTGCTACATGGCATAAAATGCAACATGTTTTTCTCCCATTCACCGGCCACGCCTCCTTCTGTTTTTATTGCCTTGAACGCACAGGCACAGACAGAAGGGCTTAGAATAATAGCAATTAGGGGTTTTATTTAAGGTAAAAGTATATGTATTCTTTACATGAACATTTTAAAATTTTATTTGCAATTTTATTACAAATATTTAAGCTGTCACATGAAATAATAATTAATAAACAATCAAGTTTACATTTAGCTTGCATTTGTGCCAAAGTGACTTTAGCAAGTACAGCTTGCATTTGTGCCAGAGTGACCTTAAAAACAAAAAAGATAATTTCATAAATAGCAAGGCCACACTGCTGTATAAATATTTATATTTTAAAGCCTCACAAAACTGTGATTAAGATGTTATATAAGCTGAACTTTAAGAAAATACAAATTAAAATTTATTTTAAATTCCCAACGCTACGTTTGTGACCCCAGCTGTGTCTGCAAAAGCTTCGATGTTGCAGCAGGCGCAGTAATCGATATGTAAACATGCGAGTTTGCGTTTCGTTGAATGCCAAATGCAGGGGCGGCAGGGCCGTGTAGGGGCTGGCTGCAAAGGGTATAAACGGGTTGTGTGTTGTGTGTGTGTTAGGGGGTGTGTATAAATTTAGAAGCAAGCACGCCGACAATCCAAAAAACAACAACAGCGACCGCTGAACGCCAGAGGAGCGACAGCAACAAGCTGCAATCGTTGTGGCATGCAACATGTTTTTATATATAAATCAATTACTTACCAAACATGACGCGAACGGAGAACGAAGCACCGGGCATGGGGCGGTGGCTCCCCTCCAACCCAGCCATGGATTTATGGCCATAAAGATGGGAATCCTTCTGTGCGTTCGTGCCACTCGGCTTCGGTATGTGCACCGTCCGCAAGTCCATTAAAGTTATTCAAATTGTTCAGCAATTTGATTAATTCCCGATTGGGCCGAGTGTGGCGCGATCCAGAGACATAACTAACTTCGTTACGGGCATTGCCCTTCCACTTCTCTAGATCCCTGCGTAACCGAATTAACTATCTTTAAGCCCACATAGCTTCGCGAATTTAACAGGCCAAATCGAATTAGCAGCCGCGAATATTAATTGAGCTTTGAGCGGCGAACGGGCAGTCCCCCAAAAATTAGAGAATCAACCGGAATAAAAATTGAAATTGACGCGTTAGATTTCCGGGGGTCGTCGGAGAGGCAGGACAAAATCCTCGAGGGCTGAAATTTGTCAACGCACATTTTTGGCCATGAATTGATATAAATGTGGGGCCCGGCAGCGAATAATGCGCTAAATAAATTGCGAAAAATTACATAAAATATTTAAGCGCATTCAAGTGTGGCGCTATAAAAAATGGCGGGGCATTAAAAATGTTTTTCCCTCCGTTTTTTCCCTGGGAAGTGTGGGAGGTGAAAGCAAAGCGAGCGGCAAATGGCTGACAGGGAAGGGAGGAGGCCAAAATAGGACGAAGCATGGCAGGGGGAGAGTCAAGGTGAATAGACAGGCAGGACACAAAAGGAAGGGACGGGCAAGGATAACAGCCAGCAGCAGCAAACAAATTATTTGTACATATAGCCGTGGGCAAATAGCTGCCAGAATATTAGACATTTGAGAATTGGCATGGCGAATTTTGTTCATTGACTTGCAACCCCAGCAACGAAGATGTCACACAAGAAAAAATATTGTAGTTAATATGATAATATAAAAAATAGTATAGGAACTTTATAGGAATTAATAAGCTGATAATTTATGTAAAGGCAACAAAGTCTTGGCTTGGTTAGCTACAGCAACCATTAGGTTTCTGTGGCAAGCATAGAGGATCCACTATTATTTAGTTTCTGTTTCCATAAGCTTCTGGGTTAAATAAACATTGTTTTTCGCTGTGTGTGCACCTGCCATGCAAATGTGAGGAGGAGCGTGCCGTGTTGTCTTGGGGCGGAAGCTCTTTAAAGTCGGGCAGACAGAAAACAAACCGAAATGTTTGTTTCGCCGTCGTTTCCTCCCAGACCCAGACGCTTTTAATGCATTTTTTATTGGACTGCTGCCGCACAAAACGACAAGCAAATAGAGAAGGCCATAAAAATAAATAAGGCACACCGATTTGAGGGTGGGGTGTTGTGTTCTGTTCCTTTCTTTTTTGCACACACACACACACACACACACACACACACACACACACCCCTCAATATTAACACCCACAAGCCCAAGGGCGAAACGCGAGCGCAGCATATTTTCGCTATTGCCATTGAGTGTCCAGCCGCCATAAATTTCAATGCTATTGAATTTTGTATGAACCCGGGAGCGAGCCCAGCTCCGGTCTCCGGGTCTACGGGTCTCCGGGCTCAGGTCTCAGGTCAAGCTCTCTCTCCGCTCCATACGTGCTTCGTGGCCGCTTTAAAAAGGTATAATTTATTTTAAAAGAGAGCCCCTCAACATATATTTATATACCCCCGACCCAGCTCCCGAGCGAGCAGGGGTGGGAATCAATATCCCGACAAGATTTATGCCGCCCGGTAATCGTTGCTAAGGTCAGGACCAGAATCTCTGACTGGGCTCATTAGAAATGCCAAACGGCAAATGCTTGTCATTTGCATATATATACACACACACACACACTTTGAGGCCACGCATGCCGAAAACTCTTTATGCACTGGGGGAAAAAGAGATGACAAATTGTACAAGAAATATTAATCAGCAAGTCGTTGAAGTTGCCAGCATATTTATGTAAAGTAAACAATAGAAAATGGATGAAACTTTCAGAGCACAATGAATATAAATGAATTCAAATAAGTTCCATAAGGAACTCCTGAATTTATACTAATAGCAGCACTTAACAGCTTTTATTTTTCTAATAACAAATACCTATACCTTTTTCCCCGAGTGCCCACATATATACGATGTCGCATTACAGGCGAGTGAATATCTTAATAGAGAGCACAAGTCGCGTGGCGCGAGGAGCAAATAAAAAATTGCCAAAACTTTCGGCCGTGCGGAAAGTGTTTTTAAGGGAACACTTCGTCCTCGACAGCGGGACGGGGTGGCAGAAGAATATCAATGAAATTGTCATACACAAGTAAGTGTCCCGAGATAAAGAACCAAGAAAAGGGAGCCAAGAAGTCGCCCAGGAATATAAGTAAAAATGGAGGGGGAAAAACGCTTGCTACCTTTGCGGGCACGGGGAGTTTTTCTACTGCATTTGCTGCTGGATCTGGGGGAACGTGGAACGTGGAGCAGTCAGAGTAGTCAGTAGTCAGTGGCAGACAGAGATACAGACACTCAGATACAGATACTCGGGGAACACATGTTTTGAATAATTTATGCGGGCGGGCGCTCGAAATGTGCCCGCCAGGAGTTTCCTCCCTGGGATCCTGGGTTCCTGGGTTCCTGGGTTCCCGGCCCCCCGATTTTTCCTGGGCCCAAACCAATTGCTTGACTGGCACTAGGCCAGGCAAAGTTTTTTGCACTCTCACACACACACTCGGAGGGAAAAAAGGTGATAAATGCATAAGCAGGAAAAGTTTTGCGCCTCCTTTCGATTTCGCCTTGCAGGAGTGGAGTGTGTAGTGGGGAGTGGGGAGTGTGGAGTGGCAAGGAGTAGCAAGGAGTGGAATAGAAGTGGAGTGGAGTGTACTAATAGCGAAATTGCTACAAATCGTTTTGGCCAAACTTGCGCAAGTTTATTTTCCCCACTCAAACACACAGACAGCCACTGCCAGGGCCCAGACACGTGCTCCCTCTCTCCGTTGGCAAGTCGAAGTCATTTTTTCTCGCCTTTCGACATTCTAATTTAGCTGCGCTTCAAATATTTATGCAAACAAATTGAAATAAAAAGAGTTCCCTCGTCTCTCGAAAGCAATAAAAGCCAAAGCGTAAATATTTAGTGGTATCCAACAGGCAGCTTCATCTAGCAAAGGAGCTGCTACAGTGCGCTCTCTATTGTGGAGAAAAAACCATTGCCTACTTTCCAGCGTTGGGCTATTTGGCAGGCCACGAATATTCAAATGTCTCCTGTAGGCCTAATATTTGGTCAATTTGAATTGATAATTGGTATCTAGGCAGAGCTTAAAATAATATAAGAGATTAAAAAGGCAAGCTAGTTCTGAGCCCCACTGTACCTCCCCCTTCTTTAAATAGAGTGAAAAAATATGAAATAAAATGTCTGGCAAGGAGCAGGATGGATACTCCTGCTCTTAGAGTCGAGTATTTCATATTAAACTTGAGCGCTGAGCCGGTGACTCGTTCTTGTTGCTGTGGTTGCCATGCCCGCACTCCATCCACTCCCAATCCAGCTTGCTCCTGGCCAGGAACCGCAGCTGTTACACTTTGGCGGCATTTTCATATAATTTATTGCTGCCGCTGCTCCACGGCGGGCAGGTGGTTTGCTTTGGGTTAGGCTCGGTGGATTGAGTAGGGTTTTCGAGCTCCACATCCTTGTCTAGGCGGCCGCAGCTACAAGTTGCGTTTATCAACTGACAACTAGCTAACAAATAGCGTGGCCGCCTGAGTGGTTGTCTCATTTGGGCCTACTAATTAGAATTTATTAGATGCCTGGCTGGCTGGCTATCTGGAAGTCGCTTTAAAGACCTGCTCTTAAAGTCCTCTTGGCATCCTTGAAGCTCATTGCAAAAGCAGAAACAGCTGCCGATGCTGCTGCTGCTGCATGAGCGGCAGCAATAATTGTTATTTCAATATAGGGGATGAGCGCTCTGGGGGTGAACCGGAGATTGCCGCTTTGTTATGGCTGCAGTTTTCCGCTGTTGTTATTTTTACCTACATATGCATTTTTTGCACCAAGGCTGGCACTTCCCAAGCCCCCTCCTCACATATTCTATATATGCCATCGCCGTCGTCGTCGTCATCATCGCCATCATCAATGACGATGTCGGCGGCGGAAGGCAGGGACTGAGGGGCAGGCGATAGTCGACATCAATGAACCGATCCGGTGCACCAGCGGAAATATTGAGTCGTATCTGTGTCGCGACCGAAACAAACACACAGACTCGGAACAGACGAGGTCGAAATAATAGGAAACAATGAATTTATATGGCCTTGTAATACTGAAATCTGTGAACAAGTCCCATATAAGAATTTCATTAATGCAAGTATTTCAAGTAACGTTTATTTTTGGCCTTATATTTCCTATATGTGTCATGGCACTAACACTAAGACCTTATAAAATATTATTAATGGACAGACAGTCTCTGCCATCAGTTTCCATCTTTGACTTCAGTTTAATCACCATTTCCTACTTCAACATTAATTGCAAACGTTTCAAAGGGAGCCTGCCAGGTAGTAGTCCCCGAAAACCCTTGTCCTTAAGCCTTTAATCTCCAGGATCCTAGGCCTGTGACCGCTGGTGTACAGCACGAGCAGTCAGACAAAACGAAAAGCCTTTAATCGACAGCAACATATTCGATTTTAATATTCATATGCCGTCGTCATAAATTCATGACAAAGAGAGCTGTGCAACACAACAGAGAGGCCATGCAATATGAGGGCGTTGATATGATGTGCCCGTGCCCCCTCCTGCCACCCCTTGCTCTCCACCCCGGCCAGCACACACACTTCTGTGTGTTATCAACTGGGTTCTCTGGTGGCTGAATTAAAGCCGAGGCAGCTGCCTTGGATTGCTGACGCACTGCCTACTTGGTGCGCCCACTCGCCGGCCATTTTGTGGCAAATGAAATTATGATAGTGGACGAGCAGACAAATCACAAGTCATGGCACTAGACGGGACGCGGGAAAACTGCTCATTACGCAAGAATACTGGCAGGACGAAGAAGGACTGCCTTCTAATTTGGGCACTTTTATTTGTGCCTCGTGTCCAGGCAACTCTCCCCCTCTCGGTGCCTTTTCTATTTTTTTCTGCGAGTAATAATACCCCAAAAGTCCCTTTTCCACTGGATAATCCTGGATGGATGGTGGTATGGGTGTGCATATCATTTGCCTTGCTCTCAATTACACATGATCTCTGCGTGTGTGTGTGTGTGGGCTCCTGCTCGCTCGGCTTTTCAGCTTTGCTCCCTTTTAAAGCGTCTTCGAGTAGAAAATCGCATGTGAGCCGCAATGCGAGAAATTAAACAACATTCAACCCTCAAAGAGAAAGGCAAGGCCGGGTCCAAGGGGATGGACATATGTGGAAGAGACAATGGTTTAAGCACTCTACACTGTGATTATATTCTTGACTTGAGTGCGATTTGATTGTTAAATTATATATATAGATTGACCTTTAAAATAGGAGTTTTCCTTGTATTTGGTTTAAGGATTTGCTTATACTTCCCAAGATTTTTCACTTCTTATACAATGAAATTAAAATCAAATCTATTTGTTTTGCCATTCATTTATAGGTTAATATTATTAAATATAAAATATATATAAGAAATATCTATCAAGACAAAAACTTAGGCTGTTCAATCCTATTTTTCCCAGTTCATGAATTGCTCATTACAGCAACAATGAAGGAAAAGCGAGTGTGTAGGCTTTTTTGCTAGCTTCTGTTGACGCTGACACCCTTTGCTTCCGTCCGAGCCCCGCATGCCCCTCGCCGCAGTCCGTGTCCGTGTCCGTCAGCGTGGCGCACTTCAAAACTTAACCGTTAGGCATATGCGTGATTATCTTTCCACCGCTGCCTTGGACAACAACAAGGGCGGGCTGCGGATGGGTTTCAGGCGGAGATTGGAGACTAGAGATGGGGTAGCCAGAGCAACCCTCAGAGGCAACAATTGCGCGCTGACCCAGTTACCCGGCAACAAAGGCGGAAGCAAAGGAAACACGCTGAAAGAGGGACACGACACACACACACACACAAAGGAGGAGAGGAGAGGAGACAAGAGGGGACTGAAAAGGCACATGTCATCATAGAAATCAGTGAGTGCCCAGAGAACTGCCCACGCCCTCCGGCAATGGGGCGTTGCTTACGCCGGGGCGGGGGCGGGGGCGGTACAGTACGGTGTGGAAATCTAGGGGGTGGCGCTGGGAAAATTCATTAAAATGGCACAGAGGCGAGACAACAATGAAACGGTCCACTTGGGTTCCCTGCGCCGCCCTTCTCCCTTCTCCTTCGGTAGAGTGGACAGCAGCTTATCGTCCAGGCCATATGTGCCACATACACACACACGGTGCGAGAGAGAGCGAGAAAGCGGAGGCCTCACACACGGGACTCCCAGTTGGTAATCAAATATTTAGCATACTTTTTAGAAAGCATATTAAAATAACATTTCCGGTCAGCTTGGCAAAACGGAAATCGTCGCAGAGTCCGAGTGTCCGAGAGACCGAGAGCCCAACTGCGGAGGGCATTAGCCCGAGTTTTTGAACCGTGTAATGCACACCCAACCTCCTTACAACACTTGTGCCAGCCGCCAGCAAGGATATATCCCACAGAGAGAGAGCTGGGAAATCCCTGTGGCATGCCACGCACACTCGCACACTCGCACACTGTGCCGGCACTTGGGGAGCGTTAATGTGCCATAACGAATGCATTAGAGACCTGGTACTAAGTAAGCGCAGTTAGTTGGCCGGCCACGGCCGCCCTTTTCGCTTTCGCAAAGGGGTAGGGCATTTAAAATTTAATTACCCGACAGGAAGGGCCCACCTCCAAAAAAGGAAGCAGAAACCAATATGCATTACCCTAATAATGTCCGCAAAATAAGCCGTCAACAAAAAAACGTATGCTGAGACTAATAAGTGTGGAACTGTTTTTGTTCCTGCTATTACATTTTGGTCATAAAAGCATAAATGATGAAGGGGCATTTAATATTAGGCTCGCCGTAAATTGGAACCACCAAATACGGAAATACAATAGTTAAATAGGACCAGAGAATTATTGAAGAGTAAAAATGAGTAGGAAGTACTTAATGGGGAATTATATTTCCATTTAAAATAGAAAGCAGTAAGTCACATTAAGAGCTTAAATATTATTTTAAATACAGCACCCAGCTAGTTTTTAGCTAACCCCATTACGATTCAGCAAAAAAGCATGCTATGCTGAGTTTTTATTCGCTGGCACCAAAAAGTATGCCAGCATTTTTTGGGGCAAGGAACATATGTTGAACACAATGCACAGCTTCTGGTGATATCATTACTCACACGCACAAACAGACAGCAAATCGCACACCACTGACAGACAGAGAGCTTCCGGTTTTTCTCCTTTTTTTCTGTGGGGGAAGCTCCGTTTTTTGTGTGTGTGTGATATTATCAAGTGAAGTGCTCCTGCGGTTTGTCTATGTGTGTGCGTTTTGGCTTTTCTTATTATTCCTATTACCACATGTTGTTTTTGTATTTAAGCTAATTCCTTTATGTGTGCGGATGTATATAAAACGTGCAGGCGTATAAAAATAAAAACCAAATAACAAATAAGAGAACAACAAAAGCAACAGCCAGCAGGCAAAAAGCAAATAAGCCAGAAGCGAAAGCAGAAAGCAGAGAGCAGCGCAGAGAAGCAAAAGCGCGCAGCACGATGATAAGCCAAGTGGCGAATTCAAGCGTAGTCAGCATTGATAGCTGATGGCTGGGACCCGGGAGCTGGTAGCGGTAGCTGGTAGATGGTAGCTGGGGAGGCATAAAGGTGCCTACTTCACACAAAATTACCCTTTTCAATTTGTGCGGTGTGCAGAGTGTGTGTGTGCGTGTGCTCTGCCTCCCCCCTCGGCAATTTCTCCCTCGTTTATTGACTTTTTGTCATTGCCGCTAATGCATAGCAGCAGGAACTGAACAAACACACACCATACCACACACACAGTCGCATCCTGCTTAGCACAATACAGTCAGCATCAGCATCAGCAGTGGCAGGAGCAGTAGCCGGAGCTCCGTAGCAGCTTTATTTTTATGGGGCGCATTACATTTAATGTTTGGCTTAACTCGGTTACTCTCGATGCTCTCTGGGAATCCGACTCCTGGCTTTTGGTTTCGATTCTGATTCACACACGGCAAAAAAGTGGGTGGAAACCACTTGAAACTGCCAGAAATTAATTAAATTAATATTCAAATAAGACTAGACAGAATGACAATCACTTTAATATAAAGATTAAATTCTAAAATCTAGGTATAACATCTAAGAAAGCTAATATTTATATTTATACAAGCATAAGATACTAGAAAAATGTTGCTAGAAATATGTTGAACAGCATCCATGGATGCTTGCCATATTAAAAACTAAAAAACACGAATATTCTATAATTTCCAAAAAGAAAACTACTTTAATTTTCGTCAGTGCCTACTTCCCTCCTATGGCTGCCGCTTGTGCTTGAACTTCCGCTTCTGGTTTTGGCTTCGACTCTCTGTGTGAGTGCGGTAATTAAGTGTCACATGTAATTACAATACACTCATGTGCTTTGTAATTAGAGTTTAGCGCTGCAATAAAGCAGGAAAAAAGCAAACAGAAAGCAAGCGCACCGGAGCACAAGCAGGAGCCGAAACGAGAACCTCAATGCCGTGCTTAGTTGGGCTAATTCAGATGAATATTTCCCCCGAGCTCTGCAATTATTTGCACTGCTGCTTTTTTTTTAATATTATTATTATTCGGGGGTAGCCAAGAGGGGCGCAAGTGGATTTAGTTTTGATGAAGCTGCTGGGGCCCCGTGGTGGTCAGCAAATAGCCCAGCTAACGCGGCATAATGATTACCTGCTGCAGAGTCCGCTTGGCACAGTAATTTCCACTCACCCAGCCAGCCACTTGAATGCCTTGTTGACTCTAACCAAACTGGAGGAGCAAACCTAAACAAAATCCCAGTTAGCAGGGCACAGATCCCAGATGCCCAGATGCCCAGTTTCCAGTTCCCGGAGAGCTGGGCAAATCGCTGTAATTTATTTAACTTGCGTAAATATTAAATATTTATATTGTTCTCTCTCTCTTTTATTTTTCTCTTTTTATGTACCGTACTCGCATACGTATATATATACTTCATCTACTACAACTACACACCACCACTACTACTGAAAATAAACCATCTGTAACCATCTTCAACTTCTGTCTGTGCCTGCCCTGCCGCCTGTGCCTCAACTACAAACAAAATAAATACAAAACTACAAACAAACATGAAATATATATAAATATATAAAATGTAAAACAAAAAATAATGTATTAACCAACTGCCTGTGCCTGTGCCTACCTTGCTCCTGCTCCCGCATCTGCATCTGTATCTGAATCTGAATCTGCTCCTGCTCCCGCTCCTGCATCCGCATCTGCATCTGTATCTCTGTACCCGCACCTGTAACTACTGTGTAACTGTAAATCAGCGCGGAAGCGACGAACTTTTGAGTCAAGCAGCAGTCATGGCGCCCGCTTCCGACAATAACAATCAGGACCTGGCCACAAAGAAGGCCAAGCTGGAGCCGGGCACTGTTCTGGCCGGCGGAATTGGTAAGTTTTCCCCTCAGCCCCTCAGCTATCTCTGTGTCTCTCTCTTTCTCTCTTTACCTTTCCCTGTTACCTGTTACCTGTTAGCTGTTAGCTGTTAGCTGTTGGCTGTTCCTCCGCTTCGTCCTTTGTCTTGGCTTGAGCTTTACCTTTACCTCCACCAGTTTGCCTCTGTCCCCTGAGCGACGCTCAAGTTAAGTGCATTTTGCAGCCATAGTCTTGGGGCCTTTGGATGGTTTTTGTCTGCCAATTAACCACGCCCACTGGGACAATCGGTCACACAGGGAGAAAAGAAGTAAACAAGCCCGAAAGGCAATGCCAGAAAGAACAAATACGAAAGAGAAATGGTTGATTGTAAACCTTAAAGCTGTATCTGGACCAGGGAATGCCACTTAGGTCTTAAGTTATACGTCATAGAATTAGTCTTCCAGCCTGAAGTATCTCTGTAGATATTTATTAACATTATTATATTATTACTTTTATTATATTCTTTAATTATATTATTTTATTTAAGCTGCATAGTCAGAAATCGATGAGCTTGAAATATATTTTCATATATATATATATTATTTCATAATTTTCCACCGTGCAGCATTAGACTTAAGCCTTCAACTTGGCCACAAAGTCGCCATGGCACTTGAGTGCCCCAATTGAAGGTGCGCGCCCGCGCTTTGATGCCTATAGCCAATTAACCTACTAATTAGCATGGAAAACAAGTCAACGGCAAAAACCGTCTGTTCTCTCTCCTCCTTTCGGCCCTCTTTGTGCGGGCCTGGAAATTATGACGGGAAAAATGGTGGGTCAGAGCGCCGCTTGCCCGTGCGTTTGCATTATGACCGGTGGCCGCTGACTGGCCACGCACTGTGTCGACACATTAATTAGCCGCACAAATACACACAGACCCACCCTGCGTATGACCGCCGCAAAGTAATAAAGCTAATCAAAAACCGCACACCAAAACCCGGCGAAGCCAGCGACGAAACTGAAGCGAAACCAGCAGAATGAACCACACATTAGGCAAATATTTGACAGGTTCGCAGTCAGCGGCAGACAGAGGCAGGCACAGGCCGCCGCTAACTGAAAACTGAAAGCCCGGCCGAAATACAAGCCATCCACAAAAATCCAGTGGGCCACAAAATGATTGCCAGCGTAAACAAATCAATAGGCAACAATTTCCGCTGTTGAAATTCAAAAGTAATCGACTGCCTCCGCACGGCGATTGTTTTTGGGGTGAATTTAATTAACGCCACATGCAGTCAGCCGCCGCCGGCTGGACCGGCTGAACAGGGTATCGATATCCTTTTTTCGGGGCGAGTGGGGATTTTTCAAAATGCTTTTGCAATTTCGCTGTAATTAACAGCATTCAGAGCCGCCAGCCACATGGGCGATGATGGCGCTTTTGGGGTTTTGTATATGCCACAAAGGGAGGCTTGAGCATTAGCCAGACAGTCAAAGGTCAGCGGGAAAAAAGGGTGAACAGTGAACAGGGAACAGTGAACAGGGCCAAGTGGGAGGGAAGCCTGTGAATGGCAATCGACGGCGAGCGAATATAAAAAGAGTGTACGCAAAAGCGGAAGCATAATATTTATTTATTACTTTACAAAGGACTTTTCTATTAATTAAAAAGCAACAAGCAGACACACAGCGAGACACGACAGCGCGTGGGAGGGAGAAGGGCAGTTAGCGGTTCACCTTTTCGCCCCTCATCCTTTCGCGCGCCCCTTTTGCCCATTGTGTTCGCACAGACGGCGACTTTGACCCAACGGCATTTCGGTGGCCACTCCGCCCCCTCTTTTGACACCTGGCACCTGCGGCCCTTTTAATTTTCCACGCAAAGTTCTTAAGCAAACACACACACACACAGAGTGAGCGGAGGCAGCTTTTAAAGCCGCGCTTAAAGGGCGGGAAGCCCAAATTCCATTCCCTCGCATCGCACACTTAAAGCTCGCACAAAAGGCAGAAATAATAACAAAAGAAATTGCTAAATAAATGTATAAGGACACTTTTATTGCACTGCAAGAAAAGAGGAGCGGGAACGAGAGGCCACACAACACAAAGGCCAGACAAGTAAATAGCGGGAGCCCGAGAGCCAACAATAAGCATTGTGTGGTCGAGCCTTAGATAAACACACGCACTCGGCGTTCAATACGAGTATCGTGGCTGTGTGTGGGTGTGTGCCACTGAACCAATACATCGATAGCCTTCCGCTTTGCGGACTCCGCAGGACATGCAACAAATTTTTCACGTAAATGTAATAAAAACACTTTGGCATGTGCAACGCGTATAGAGAGGGGGCTGGGGCTGGGGCTGGGGCCGGTGCCACGCCCCTCCACTTGAACTGAGTGGCTGACTGTGTGTATTGGTTTAGTGTCCGGTGTGTGTGCGTGCGGCGATTGAATGAACCAAAGGCACACACACTCTTAGTGTATAGGACTCAGACTCCGACTCAGAGCGGACTCAGCTCAGCAGCTCCCTCTTCTTGGGGTCCGAATTTTCGGCCTGCTAATAAATAGTTTCGCTTGATTTATTTGATTTTTTATTATTAGGAATATTTTATGCGAGGCATACGAGGTATACGACTCCCCAGGGAGTCAGGAACAGAACTAGCTAATTCCCAGAACTACAGGGAAAGAAAAACCAAGTAAATTAATCAAGATTTCGAGGAAATAATTACTCTAGGGTGGGCTAGGATTTGAAGGGTTAATTAGAGGAGAAGTTAAGCCAGGAAATTGTGAAATTGCATCCAATTAAGAGCTCGAGTGGAAATTACAGCTATAAACCCTTCTCTAAAGCCCCTATTTTATAAGTGAATAATCCTTATTCGGGCCAGTTAGACTTTGTTTTTTCTAAAGAGATCTTTAGGGAGATCTAAAGCCCATCTAGTGCAAGTGTACAAGCTCTTCTCAAAATAATATTTATTAAAATTCCCCTTGTTAAGCCCCCTTTAAAACCCAAAAGTGTCCGAAGTGTTACCAATGTGTTGTGCCTTTTTCCGCGTGTAGACGATGGCGTGGCCATGTCGCGTGTCCGGCTAGAACCATCAAGCGTGGCCAGAACCGTGTTTTGCTTTTGTTGTCGCCACACTGGCCGTACACACAACGCAACACACATCGCGCACACACACCTCCCGCCGTTTCAGTTTGTTGTTTATTGTTACAGCTCTCACACATGCATCGCAGCCACGCTGTTTGTATAGTCCACCAACATTTGTTTGTTTATTGACCGATTTTGGGGGCTTAATGGTCAGCTCACCACCTATCCACCTATGTGCCGCCTGCCATCCATATAGGAAAAAAATACAGAAGGAGTTCCGCCACGCAGCTGTTGCCGCCTCTGCCTCTGTGTATTTTTTCCCCGGCTTTTAGCATTGCTAATTCCTCGCCCAGACAGGCGAGAGAATATGCTAAAAAAATATCTAAAAATTTGTATATCCAGTGGGTGCTTGTTTTCATTATGCATGGCCGCTGATCCCTTGAGCCCGGAAATCTCGAAATCAGCTTGAACCCGCCCAATTTAAAGCTCAAGTGTGCGATCCCTTTCGGCCCTTTCCCCTGGCCAAGCACTTGAACGTTTTTATTGCCATAACCAATAAGGCGACAGTTTGGCAAGTGTCCGTGTCCGAGTCCGTGTCCGAGTCCGTGTCCGGCGAGTGAATCCTGGCGAATCCTGCGCGTGCCGCCCTGTCTCGAATATCATTCGCACGTCTCCTCCGGTCTCTACGCGTTGCGTGTAAATATTTTCGCAGTCAATAAAATAATATTGTCATAATTTTTGCCTTCTCTTTTCTCGTTTATTTTTTTCTGTATCAATATTGAGACAGCATTGAAAGGAGTATAAAAATCCGGCCAGACCAAATGGCAAACAGCAATTGTCAACTGGCTGGCTGACTGACTCGCTGACTGACTCGGTGTGTGTGCAGCTATTTATGGCAGTCAGTGTACGTGAGTGCGGTTAGTGGCAGCAGACTTCCAGCAGGAGCAGGGCTGGGCTTGGCTTTTGGCCTGGCTTTCCTCGCGCGTGTGTGAGTGTGTGGGAAATGCGAAATATTTGTGTGTGCCATTTAATTAAGCATACGCCCAGTTGGCCGCTCTTGTGTGCGTCATTTTAATGCACAAATGAAGTGGAAAAGTTTTGCCAGGACCAACAAACCAAAGCTACGCTCCTTCAGTTCCTTCTGCTCCTTTCGTAATGTAACTGTTGGCTCATAACTTAAACAATTGATATACTTCAAGGGCTGTTAGCTGTGGCACTGCAAAAAAAGATTCAAACTGAGATTATAATCTCCCCATCAGGCATTATTTAATTTCCCTGCAAAGTATTTAATGTGGTTTAGGAATATCATTTCTTAATAGAAACTATTTATATTTGCCTTAAAGATTTAACCTGATTTTCAAGAGCACTTTTTGGGAAGTGGACTCGCATCCTTGGATGCAATCTGGTCCTGGCTATGGGCTGTTTGGCTGAATGCCACTTGACTGCACACAGACATGGAGTCCCTCGGCTTACTAGACTGCATCCTGCAGCCTGCAGCCAAATGCCAATGCATTTGCCGGCTTCAGGGAGGGAGCCTCCATGTATGTGAGCGGAAAAAAAACTATTTACGTAATTGAAATGCAATTAAAATTTGTAAACGTCGTCGACGTCGTCATCGTCATCGTCGTCGTCATCATCCGGACGAGGCTGCTCCGACCCAGCTGCGTACGTTGACTCCTTGCATTCGCAGCCGCATTCACTTGGCACACACCCCGCTCCCTCCCTCCCCGACAAATTTTTAATGAATTACATTTCTTGCGGGTGTTAGGCCCGGACTGCAAAAAGAAAATCGTTATTTTCAATTATGGCCCAGAGACAGAGCACGTCTGGAGCCTGGAAAAATTAACACACAGTGTGGAAAATACGGCCGCCTGTGTTTGCCTTTGGCATTGGGTTTCATTTGCTGCCAAAAAATTGTGCCATGATTGATTATGCGTCGGCGAATGTTTAAATTAAAGACAAGGCCGGGTATGGCTATGTAAATATCATTAAGTCCTTGGGCAAACACACCACACAGAGAGGAGCCGGGGGGACAGACACAGACACATCCACACGCAAGTTTGTCCAACAATTTAAAATTTATGATGTGTGAGCTTGTAAAAATCTAATTTTCCATCGCATAATTAAAGGCGCTCGAACGCTCGCTCGTATTTATTCAAATTATATATTCGAGTGTTGACACACCCAAAGGCAGAAGTTTTCGCCGGGGAAAGGGGAAAATGGGAAATGGGAAATAGGCAAGGGCGGAGCTTATAGACAAATACTGGCTGGCGCCACGTCACGCTCTCACATTAAATCATTAAATGCCGCCGTGTAAGCATAAATTTAATTGTTATTAACAATCAGCACTTATTTTACGCCTTCTTTTCCCGCCCTCACCACACTTCCCACACACACACTCGATCCTGGGGGAGAAACCCTTTTCTTTTGTTCCATCGACTCGCTTTTTCCATTCATTTTCATTTACATTTTTCGTTTTGGGGTTTTCTGTTTGCTTTATGAATTTAAATTGTCATTAATTAACTCCCTGCGAGAGGGGGGCCAGAGGCGGAGCAGGGCAGAGCAAATTATTACACATACGCCGCATGGGTCGCCGGACAGACTCACTGACTGACCATTCATTACGGCCCAACCACCGTCGTCCGAACTCAATTACAGTTTGTAAACTTTTCAATTAGCCATAAATAGTTTATTTATGTATATTTTTCGTGCAAACTCATGCCGAGTGCCGCCGAGTGCCGAGTGTGTGTTGTGTGAGCTGTGTGTGTGCTTAATTGAAAGCGGCTGCCTCTGGTTTCTGTGGGGTCGGAGGCGGTCATCAATACCGTTGAGCTTTGGCCGCTTTCGTCCTTGCAGCAGCTCATTTTAACGCCCAGCGAAGCGAATGATTGCTATTCATATCATCCTGCTCTCACGGCACATTGACAGTCAACAAGCACCGCGCATCGCCCAGCATCATCATTATCGAATGCAAATTTTTATCGCCTGTGCACCTTTTTTTATGATAGCCAGGCAGTCAGGCAGTCAGAGCAGTTAATGCATTTGGATCTTGTTGATTTCAGCACTGTCCTGTAATTACCCAGCGAGTATTGACAGGAAGGAGCTTCGCTCGCCCAAACAGATGGCTGCAAACTCATGATTAATTAGAAAGTTGGCCACAAATTGCATTTTATTGTTTGTAGTGCAAATATTTGCGGATGCGTTGGGTTATTTAACGAGGGATGTTAATTAAAATCAGCGATTTCATAACTGCAACGAAAGTCAGTCGGTCTGTCTGCAGGCCCTGAACCCAAGTCTGACTCAAATTGCACATTTTGTTGCCTGAATAAAAGTGCCATCTGTGCTGGGGAATTTCACAACAGTGGAGTCTCAGTGGAGAAACTTCAATTGGCTGCAAGTTCCGATTTCCGGTTCCCTTTTCATTACCATTTTTTATTTCCTGTGACCCACTTAATTTTCCAATCCAAATACCCAGATATTTCTTGCAGAGTATCCCTAATTTAGAGCTGCCACTGTACTTGAAGCAGCATTGTAGCTGCCAGGCTCGTTGGCTGCATTTCCGGCTGTCGACGCCATCTTCCTTTTCAATTATGGCCGCCCGCCTTTTGTCGAAGCCATTTGAACAGCCGCAGGTCCTTCTCTGTCGCCTCTGTCGGTTCCTGGCTCGTTTTCACACCGCGTTCGGCTGCGATTGAAACAAATGTAGTAACAAAAAAGGGCAGAGCAGAATTGAGTTGTTGTTGATGGCAAAACGTCAAAAAATCCGCAAATTCCACTAGTTCCTTTTTTTGCTGTTTTTTGCCGGTACATGATAGATACTTTTACATATTCCCGCCGCCCCTTCGACAGTTTTCCGGCAACTGGCCCAACGGCACTTGATTTGTTGTTTGTCTTTTGCAGAACATTTCCGGTGCCGGCGTGTCTCTCGCTTTTTATTTAGTTTCGATTTCCAGGAGCAGCAGCAGCAGCAGCAGAGCTGCCTTTTTCCTAGTCGTTTTTGGCTGTTATTTATGGGGGAGCCGCCGAGTGATGGAGCAGATCTCATCGCTCTCCGCAGCAGCACTAGTTGCCTGCCCATCCAAGCCCATTGATTTTTAATAAATTTTTGAGCTGCCGTTCGAATGGTCGATTGAATGGCTGGCAGTGGCTGGCAGTGGCCGGCTGAATGGTCCCAAACTATGGCGACCACCGCACAGGTCCTGCCTGCCATCCTGGGCCGCCCCGGCTGCATAATTTCGTTTCAGCTTCATTTCCGTTTCGAACTAATCAAAAAGTGTAATTTCCGATTAGTTGTATTCAGCATTGACCGGCTCCGGAGCAAGGAGGCTCTTCTGAAAGAGAGTTCGCCGAGTGCAGTTCGAGTCTCGAGCCTCTGAGCAAAGTTGCGCCGACTTTTCCTTTTCAGCCCGGCCACAAAGGTGGGGGCCGAAGGGAAGGACCTTTTCTGTGGCCCGGTTTTCTTGCATTGTGTAATAAATCGGCACATTGACCCCCAGACCACCAGCGTCTGCTACTCCGATTGAAAGTGGGGAATGGGTCGGATAATGACCCTTTTACATTATGAGTTATGAGGGCTAAAAGTTCAGAGGAGAGCCAACTATCAATTTATCTCAATCTCCAGCAATTCGTGGCTCACTTTTCGGGGCTGCCAGGCCAAGCCATCAAGGGGAGAGTTGGTTAGGTTATTTAAGGAAATCTATTATGAGTAGGAACATTACTTATGGCAGTTGGTAGATTTGGCAAAGAGGTTTTAGAAAAGGTGATTTATACATTGCTTAGGAAAAATAACTAACTAACTAAATAGCTAACTTTGTTTTGAAACTCATTAAACTATATTTAAAATAACTAACGAATAATTAAAATAGGCTAAGGCATTTCCTTTAAAAATACTTTTTCTGCAACTTTTTGGAGAATTTAAAAAATATATATATAATCAATAAGTTTCTGGCACAATTTCCTCAATTTAAATTTATTTATTTATATTTTTGTGATAAAAACTGTAAACGTTTCGTGGCCAAATTGCTTTTCGCTTAAAAACTGAACCTCTGGCTTTAAATGCGAGCATAATTAAAACGACAGATGGACGGAATCCGGAGTGGCAGACCACGTTTACCCGTGGACTATCTCTGACCATGTGTTGTTGGCTTGTTTAGCAAACAGCCGCCGCTGAGGAGGCGGAGGAGGAGGAGGGAGGAGTGTGTGTGAAAATCAGAGGTGGGGACTGCATTGCATTTGCATATGAGCGAAACGGGCGGCGGGCAAACTGTTCTGGTCTCCTGCAGGTGCCACAAAAAATAAAAAGCGCACAACAGACCAACACATTAACAGGTGTTGACTAAGCGCCAGACAGATCCTGTGCCATCCTGCTGCCGTCTGCAACTGCAGTTCACCCATAAAGAGAGTGGCTGAAATTTGTTTGCTTTGTTTATAAAAATTTAAGGTACTTTGGGGACAGTGCCTGGGGATTAGGGAGGGTTCACTAGCCGAAAAAGTAAAGCGTTCTCTTAAAGGGAAAAGTATGGCTTAGACACCTCAAAAGTGTTGAGCATTTTATAGAATATCAAACCTAGCAAAGTTAATAATACATCCGTGATTTCCCCAGCATTTTCGCTCAGTGCTGCGTCAGGGATATCCCCGAAATGTGGCTGCAATCGCTTGCAGTCTCTTCCAGGGCCAAAGGCAGCCTAAAATCCCATTTGTGCTGCACAACACTCGGTGGGTGGTGGTGGGTGGCGGGTACCGTAGCTCTGTCCGCTTTATTTATGCAAAAATAACAAACAAGTCGTACTTTTGGGGGGTAAAGGAGGAAGGGAGGGACGGACGGTCGGACGGAGTGGCTAAAAGCCTCAAACGTTGTCTGTGCGCCGGACATTGTCGCCGTGTTGCTGCTGGATTATTCACAGCCGTTGAAAGTGTGCAATGAATGAATTTATGGCCCTCCGCGCTCCGCTCTCCGCTCTCCGCTCTCCGTCCCCAGCCCAACTCCAAGCTTAACTGGGCAAAGTGTATACAAATGTGGCAGCATTTGGCCATGTTATCAACGTTTTTATTTCGCTCCAAACCCAAACCCTTGCCAGCAAATAAAACCCAAAAATAAACAAATTAAGCGAAGCGCGGAAGCGGAAGTGCAGACATCTCTGGCCATTAACTGAGCCGGAGATGGCTCCACCGAGAGAGGAAGAGAGAAAGAGAGAAAGCGGGAAAGAGGGAAAGAGAGACCTGCAGGGATTGTCAGCTGTTTAATATTTCAATTGGTTAAACAACGTTCGCTTATGTTCCCCTTTTTTGTTCCATTCCAGCCAAGGCCTCCAAAGTCATCCACTTGCGCAACATTCCAAACGAGTCCGGCGAGTCGGATGTGATTGCCCTGGGCATTCCGTTCGGACGCGTGACCAACGTCCTGGTGCTCAAGGGCAAGAACCAGGCGTTCATCGAGATGGCCGACGAGATCTCCGCCACGTCAATGGTGTCCTGCTACACAGTCAATCCGCCCCAGATGCGCGGCCGCATGGTCTACGTGCAGTTCTCCAACCATCGCGAGCTGAAGACGGATCAGAGCCACAATGTAAGTACAGCGAGTCCTTTAAAGTAAACAAATAAGATATAACCTACGAAATTTAATTATAAATATTTTGAACTGAAAATAGATTATTTGTAAGGGTTTCCCTGGTGTTTCTTGGGCTCCTTCAAGCCTTTAATCGTTTTGTTTAACTTTCTGGCTAGTAAATCCCCCAAAACCGATATCTGCTGTTAGCACAACTTCCGGTCTTAAGTGTTATTAATGTGGCAATTAAGTTTTCGTCCAAAAGGAAACAAATGAAGCAACTGCGATTTATATGCAAATGTGGGTCGCTGCCTTCGGTTAAGCGGGAGCGAGAACCCTCTGATTAATTACACTTTCTGTGCGACTTAAACCCTTTCTCCCAGGAGAGATTTGGACCCATCATAAATGCACACACATACACACGCACAACACTCACTCACGCTGGCAGGCTGGCACGCAGGACATCTCTTTGTGGGTGCCTCTAAACCAATTTCTAATTTTAATTTCGTAAGCCACAAAGTCACTGGCAAAGTTTAAAAAGCTTTCAAATAAATACACATGGCCGCCCACACACACACTGTGGCCCAAAAGCAACAGTAAAATGCATAGTTTTTGGGGTTTTGCGGACACACACACACACAGAGAGGATTCCAGGACGAAGCAGGCAGGGGCAGACACAGAGCCACATAAATACAAATGAAACCACACGCATACCGAGGAGACAAACGAATCAGGAATACAGATGCCAGCTGCTTAGCTCAGAGTCAAAAGCATATTTTGATTACTTAAATGAAAGTGAAGGGGGTGCAGCGGAACGGGGGATAACCGCAGCATCAGTGGCAGCAGCAGCAGCACCAGCACCAGCAGCAACAGTAAGAGCAACAACAATTGGGCCAAAAGAAGGCCCAGGGCGAGCTTGTCACCTTTTGTGGGCTGTGCGCCACCTGACGTTCAGTTGGTCTGAAGGGCTGGTGGTGCCTCTGATGGTGGTGGTGCTGCTGAAGGTGGTGGCAAGGTTGGCGGTGGTGGGGGCGAGCCCAAAAGCAAACTACTTAAAAAGAGATCGCAACAGCAGCAACAACGAAAAAAGGTTAAGAGGCTGCAGCACCGGCAGAACAACGGCCAACATGAAGTACACAAGAAGAAAGTGATTTAAATTATAAAGATTTGGCTGATAAATGATGATTAATTAAAAGAAGAAAAGGGTTTTAAAAGATAAAGTCTTTTAAACAATATGTGAGCTACGGAAAATGAAAGCAGCCTCCAGTTTTCACTCCATACATTTAGCTTATTAGCTTAATACTCTTTAAGAAAAACTCTTTTAAATAAGCAGTATTTCTCCTAGTGTAGAGGCGTGGCTGGAGGCAAGCCTATGACTTAGGTGACACAGCAGCAACAAAAGCAACAGCAGCAGGCAGCAGCAAAGCCAACAACACAAGCAGCTAGACCAAACAATACAGTTACATTTCACTGATTACCTTTTGGCTGTGGCCACCACTGTGGGTGTGTGTATACTGTCTGTGTGTGTGTTGGCTGGTTGTGTGGGCAGATTTCTCTTGTTAACTACTAATCCTAGTAAAAGGCCTTGTTGTTGGCCCCGCAGACGACAACGTGAGACAAGTCAGACGAGTGGAAAAGTCAACGCCGCCGCCGCCGCCGCCGCCGTCTTCTCTAGTGGAAAATCTCTTAAAATGCAGGGGAGTGTGTGTAATCTTGTGTGTGTGGGTGTGATGGGGCTGCTGCTGCTGCCAACATATTTATACAATTTCTCATTTCATTCAGTTTTTTCTATTCTGTTACCCAAGTCCATTGTGGCAATGTCTTGTCTTGGGTTCTTCTGTATATTCTTCTGTATGTTGTCTGCCCTTCCCGTCCCCTTCAGCTGTCTCTTCATTGGCTTTTGTGTCTTCTTGTCGTCTGGCTCACCTGTGCCGTATTCAGCTGATTGTTTGGTGTCCTGACTGTTCCTTTTATTTCTGCGTTTTGCGTCATATTTCGCCGCCTGTCATTTGCTATTTGTTGTGTTGCTGTTGCTGCTGTTGCTGCTGTCGCTAGTGCTGCTATGCTGCTCCTGCCCCTCCGCTTCCCGTTGCTACTGCAATGTGGCAAGCTGGAGATAAGATGCTTAGCGAATTGTTGTCAGCTCCTTGAGAAAACTCAAGAAATCATACATGAGCAGGAGCCAGGAGAACTGGCAGGAGACAGGAGACTGGAGAGCGACAGCTACAACTCTTTTCTATTTTTTTTTAATTCCCTCGTTAGTTGGGTATTTCCGTAAATACCAAATTTTCCCCAATTTCCTGTTCTGTGAGTTGCTTTAAACTCTAGCCCAGGAGGTGCAGGGGGAAAATCTATTTCATCTCCAAAGGGGCGGCGAGAGAGACAAATCCATTGCATGGCCTTAGGGGATTTTAACCTCACGCACCTGAAGGCAAAAGCTGCGACGACAGCAGCAACAGCAAATCAGCAATACAGGATTTCCAAATCATCTCCTTCTTTCCCAAGAAACACACACGAATCCCATATACATGCACTGGGAAAAAAGAGCACAAATCTGACAGTAAAACTGGTGTCCTTTGAGGTGCAGTATGGAAACAGGCTATATCTCATCTTATTTCTGAAATAAAGTACTTCAAAGAGAGATTTCTAATTTATTAAGATTTCTAAGCAATCAAATATACAGCAAAGCCACATTTATCATCATCATTTCCTTCAAAAGTTATTGCAGAAAACCCAAATTTACATCACATCTCATTTCCGATATACAAAATATCCTGGCTTACTTTCGGGTAGCCTGAAAACAGAATTCAAATCTGTAAATATCGAAAATCAAACAGATTTTCTGGCAGTGCCCAAATGGAGACATCTAGTCGCACACATGTGCGATTCCAACGGCTGAGTGATTGCAAGGTATAGAAAATAAAACAAATAGGATGAGGGCAGAACCAGGCAACAGAAATGAAAAATCCCGTAGCATACTTTGCAGCAATCCCCACTCCCGGCCAGCAGCTCCTCCGACATTTATGTTGGCAATTTGGCAGTCAACCGGCAACGCTGCCACTGCTGTTGCTCCTGCGTAACAGGATTCTAATATGTCATGTCGGAGGGATGTCCTTTCACCTTTGCCACAAGCAGAAGTAGCAACAGCTCCATCCCCCCGTCCCCCCGTCCCCCCATCCCTCAGAACTCTCTGCGGAGCTCTGGGTTTCCGTTTCTATTTTCGCTGATGTCTTACTCTAGCAACTTGCGCTTCGACGACCCTTGACTAAGATGCCAGAAATGAAGATAAATGCACTGGCAAGTTCACGCGGTTACGACCGCAACGAGGGCTGCCCACAGAGCCACTCAGCCGCCCCCTGAATCCCCGAATAGCCCCCTTTCCAGGGAGGCCCAACCCAACCCCAAAGGTCCGCAACTGGCACTGTTTAGTGGGTTTCAAATTTGACATGTGATTGTTTTGTGTGTGCCACTGTGTGTCCTTGCTGGGGCGGCGGCGCATCTGTTGCCTGGGTTTGTTTTCGGGTAATTTTGATAAATTAATTTTTGAGCCTGGTCTGTGGCCTCTTTTACGGCCAAAAAGGGTTGACAGCCACTTGGGGACGGCCCGTTGCCCCAAAAAGAATTTGATTGAAATATAATTTCCCAAACAAAGGGTCCGCACAGAGCCAATCCCCCAGTCTAATCTCCTGTGTAACATTTGCCATTCCTTCCCGGGCTTCATTAGATCCGCACAATTGATTAATCGCTGTATGAATGCCCAATGAAGACTCCATCGCTATTCAGGCCTAAAGCTGGGAACACGCCACTCGGCTCTGTCTCTGTTCAGGGGAGTCGGGTCGCGCGTTCAAGTGCGAACAGCAAATTCAGGTAATCATCATAATTGGCAATCGGTGCCCAAAACAGCCAAACTGCAGGCCGGCGGGGTGAAGACAATCGACAATGGAACCGATGCCAGTTCCCTAGTCCACTGCAGCTCATTGAATGCACTCCAAACACCACCGTTTGGCACACACTCTAACAAAAAAGAAGGCCAGAAGAGTCTTTTGGTTATGCCCTACAATAAATAACTCATTAAATCAAGGTGCCTAGTACCTAACAACTAAGAAAGCGAGGACTCTTAATACAAGAATTTCTTTTACCAGAAACTTAGTTTCTGCCTCGTGATTACTCCAGTTTTAGGTGCATTTAAATCCCTCGAATTCCGCTCAGTGCTCATTGCAAATGCATTTCCCCGATGCACGCTTGTTTGCATGTGCTTGCCGTTGTTGTGCTGGCCGGTGTGTGTTGTGTGTGCGTGTGCGTGTGCGTGTGCGTGTGCGTGTGGGCAGGTGCTGGCTTTCCCTTCAGTGATAAGGTTACCTTGTAATTAAATTAAATTGCCGACTACAGAGACAGCTCTGAGAGAGAGAGCTGCACTTTCCCGGACGCCTCCTGGCAAACCAAACAATGAAGAGCGAAAATCCAAACCGATGTCGCCGCCGTCAAAGGATGGAAAAAGACAATGTTCGAGCCAACAGGGGGACGGGGGGATAGGAGCCCAAAGGTGACGGACAGCAATTGTCAATTAATGGGGCACACACGTGAAAATTAGGCGGAAACACGAAGGAGGATTAATTTACAGCCCCGTTTGACACCTGGCAAAAGGGGAAACTAATACAAATGTCAAGCGATTAAGCCGCAGAAAGGATCAAGCTGATTAGCAAAGTCTTAGGAGAGACGTCTCAACGTCGTCTATAAATAACACACATGCGAAAGGGGATAAGAGTTGTACATTTGATTTGGTGTTAATAATATAAACCAGGCTCAGCGGCGCACAGAGCTCGATGTGTTATTTAATTTGCTGCCTGCCCCAAGACAGGCTGTCAATGCTTGTTGGGAAAAGCCCCAGGACGGGGCCGGAAAAGGCGAGAAAAGCGAGAAAAGCGGGGAAAACGAGCTTATGGAGCCTTTACTTTCGGCACGCTATTTGTCTAACTCTCAGGCGTGTGCAGTTAAAGGATTTCGCCCAGGCAAATAACTTCACATATCTCTCTGAACTCGGAGCTCGTCGCTGAGCTATCTGCCGCTGCTGCTGCTGCTGCTCGATGTTTATTTTTCTATGCGCTGTTTTTCTTTCCTGTTTTCCTGTTTTCCTGCTTTCCCATTTTATTTTCACGTTTACTTTTCCCCACGTCCGCGCTGCCGTCGCCATCGCCATCGCCGTCGAAAGGAAAAGTAAGCTAATCTTATTGTTTTCCCAACAGCAGCAGAAGCAGCAGCAGCAGCAGCAGCAGCGTATGTGGCGGGCTCCTTCTCCTGATCCTGATCCTTTGAGTTATGCGGATGCGAGTGTTTGCTTATACTTGTGCCGCGCTAAAGCTTTTTGCCATTTTGATTGGCGACGTGTTGAAAATGGATTTAAATTACATTGTTTCGCAAAGGACGTGCCAGCAAGCGGGCAGGATAACAACTGCTGCAAAACCCCAAAACCCGACAACCGACAACCGACAACCGACAACTGCCAACTGACAGCTTTATGTATGCACTGACTTTTCCAGCGGCTGTGTCAATATTTTCATTGTATTGATTAGTTTTGCATTACCGAAAAGTGGCCTTCCTTCCCCTTTACTTCTTTGGAAAGCAGAAGAAAGTAACCTTTGTTTTTCGAGGCGTATTGACTTATCCCTTTTTTGTTGGCCAGCGGATTTTGCTACTTTGCGTAAACTCGTATTTATTTATGTGGCAAAATGTGCGCCAAAGGCTTTCAACACACACTTTGCGCGGTTTGCTATTTTTACTTATTTGCCTGGTGCATAAATAAGACAAATATGGTTTTGTTTTTCAGTTAAAACCGCAGCTCTTCCGCTGGCCTGACTTGGCTCGGCTTGGCTCGGCTTGGCTTGACCGTAAAAACCAGGCAGCAGCAGATAAACGAGCCACAGCAAAGTAATACATAATCCGTAGCTCAGCTTTAAAACTTAACTACACAAGTCCATAACTTGTAGTGGTTGGTAGTTGCACCGAAAAACTTTTCCCCTTGCAAGCTCCTTGGGTTCCTTCTTTTTTTGGGGAGTCCTAGCCAAGGCCCCTTGCTCCCCATCTTGGCCCGAACACTTAAGCCAGCTCTCGAAAAGGGGCGACGACACTTGAGTACTTCTTCTCCTCCTCGAAAGGGCCTCACTCGCCTGCAGTTTAAAGTGTGCCTGTCAGGGAAAATGCCTGAGAGGCCGGGGGAAAAGGTACTCAGTGTGACATTGCAATAAAAATAAACTTTCTGCCTGCCAGAAAGGAGAAAAAGGCAGGAGCAGGAGCTAGAGCAGGAGCTAGAGCAGGAGCCGGAGCAGGATCCGGGCAGGAGCCGGGGCAGGAGTTGCTATGAAACAAAAATATTTATGCAAAACCTTAAGTGAAAGCAGCGTCAATATTTTTTCGGCGCCTGTCGCTCTGCGGTTTCAGCCTTCAGCTTTTGCCTTTTGTCAGCCATTTTCCGGGTTTATTTCTTATGCAAAAACCGCATCGAAATCATAAAACAATTGCCGAGTTCTCTTTTCAGCTTGTTGAATATGGCAAAAGTTTGCCTGCCAGCCAGCTCTCTGGGTGGGCTTATGCCAGTGCAGGGTCTCTAAAAATGAACACTGTATTAAACGCACTTCCTGAAGGAGGTCTTATAGACTGTAATAGTAACAATAATATTTATATGACCTATAAAATGGTTGAGTAAATTAATTGCATAATTACATCATCGGGAAAACACTAGGAACAAGACAAGAAACAATTAAACTTCTTGTACCTTTGGAATTTGATAATAATTGCTAAATTTATAGTTACTTACTCAATTGCATCTACAAACCATGTTTCCTTTATTTCTTAATAATACTGTACTATAAAGTATCAAATTGTTGAAATTTTACCTGGTTTTCTACCATATGTTGCCATCCAAAGATTTTAAAGCATCTTGCGGCATGCGGGATGCGGGGTGCACTCTCACAGGAATCTCTGTTTAATGCTTAATAGTTTTCACCAAAAATCTATAAACTTTTCACAACTAAAAGCTGAGTGGCAACAAAAAAAAAACACTGAACCCGGGGAAAGTTTTCCGATTATGATTTTCAAGTTGCTACCCGTCGTCGATCCCCATGGTTTTCCCATCACGACGACGTTAGTTAAATGTTCGGAGAACGAGGAACGCAAGACGACACGTGTGTCCTTTGTCCAGATTTTCCCACTGGTACCGCCGCCGAATGGATCGATAAATGTGCTTATCAGCAAGTTTGTCGATTCTCTTTTCGCTTATCAAAGCGATTTTGGCTTATCAAATGTGGCATTTATCGCGGCGAAGGTGAAGGGAAGCCGCCAAACCACCATTCCATCGATATTAAATTATAACAATGTGGTGAGTAGAGCCGTGTGTGTGTGCGGGGTGTGTGCTGGTTGTTTGCATATCTAATCAGGCCACAACAACAATTCGGGATAGGGCGAAAGCACAATTGACTCATTAACAGGCAAAACCGCGACAAGCAAAGCCCAATGCAAACACACACACACACACCCAACGATTTGTTGTGTTTAATGATGTTGCTGGCTGTGGTGTGGTGGTGGTGGTGGTGGTCCCTAAACTTTAACCCTTCCCAATGCAATTCCACATGGTGTGTCCTGCAAGGATAATTAGAATGGCTTAGCCTAATATGCGTGCAAGTGCTCCCAAGGTTTGGTTTGGCTTTGGATTCTGCAAAGCGGCAGGGAGCCATTATTGCAGGCCCATAAATACACTCGGGGAAAGGGGAACGATTAACAGTATAAAATATATATATTCAAGGAAAGTGCAGCCGGATTATGTAAATTTCTGCAGTTTCCCCTGGCATTTTAATCCTTAATAGGATATCATCCTTAATCATATTTAGCTCTAAAGCGCTTATTAGAACTTCTGAGAGACTTGGTTTAATAGTTGACCCTTCCTAGATTATGCAGATTATTTGCCAGTTACATTTCCCTATAATTAACCCACACCTTTCCTCTCAGTGACGAATCCTTCCCTAAGCAGCCAGCTAAGTTTCCGCTTTGCTCAGTTACACTCTGAAGTTGTCAGGGCAAAGTTATGCACAATTACCAAAGTGCTTAAACGCCTGCCAATTGGCCACTTGACAGGCAGTTAATGTTAACCAACTTACTTACTTACTTACTGTTTAAACAACAACAAGCCCCAGCTCAAAGGACACCATGAGTAATAGATGGGCTAAGGCTAACGCAAACGCAAACGCTTCCCAACAATTACATTACAATTTTTACACAATCAACGTCATCGTCATCATTATAATCAGGCAAAGTGAAGTATCAAATTACGCGCTGGCAAAGGAAGCGGCAAGGATGGGAATGGAAACCCACTGATGGCATCCCACAGGCATCTCTAGCCGGAATGGCAATCGAAGATGAAGCCGCCGCATCATCGTGCTGTTGCCCCTGCCCATTCCTTTGCCCATTCCCCTGCCCATTCCCATGATATATATCTAGTAGCCTGTAGCGTGGGTTACTACATCCCACATACGCCCCGTCGTCTAGCACACACACAGCACACACTGAGCGCGGCTCGTCGGCACTCTCTGGCAATTCTAATCAATTTTTATTATTTTTACAAACTTTGGCAGCCAGCCGAGCCGAAGGAGCTCACGTCGACCTGCTCTTTGTTTCGAATGCTAGCGGAATTTATCTAGGCGAAGGCAGAAACAAATAGCACGCCTGGGGAGGACTTCTCCCGAGAACTTTTCCACCCATCCTGTTGCGCTGACAAACGCACAAAAAAAAAGTGGAACGCCAGTCGCAAATGGGCAGGCACAGGATATCGGGGATGCCAAGGAAATTGTAGGAAAATCAGAGGAAAATCGGTCGGAGGGCAGGTGGGCACGGGCTCAGGCACGGGCACGGGCCCGTGGCCATGGGCGGTCGAATGTGTTTACGTTATGATTTTCGAAATCAAAATTCAGCACGAATAGGAATAAATTTACTTCCGAATGTCATTAAATTGTTTTCCGATAGAACGTGTATATTTCACGCAAAGTTTTTGTTGCTCACTAAGAGGCGTCCCGTATCTACCATCCGCTCCGGCATCCTCGTCATCGCCAGACTCCTACAACGAGTCCTTCTCCTCCCCCTGGGCTTCCTTTTATTATTACGATACTTGATATTATTGATTTTGATTGAGATTTATGTCGGCGGCAACGCTGGAGAGGATAGCCCCGTAAGTTTTTTGACTGCCTGTCTGCGGTGCAAATGTTTAGCATATTCCTGCACTTGGAAAATAAGTCGAGTTTGCCTTTAATTAAATAAACAATAAATAGGGTGACTAATTTTAATGAACTTAAGGGAAGGTCTAAGGTGTTATTACTGCATTTTCTTGAATTTCCAAACTAAATATGCAGATTGATTAATCAACTAAAACCTAACATAGAAAAGCTTTCCGATTTAAAATTAAGGCTGTTTTGACTTAGTTATGGTCATTTTTTACTCTGACTTGTCCAAAAAATAGGGTATTTAAATGCCGACTAAAAAATGCGAATATATGAGGTCTTCTGGAGAGCATATTATGGCCAAAAATTAATTGATAGCCAAATGCCGTACATTTTCCGATTCCCGTTAAAATTCCGATTATTTGGCATTAAAATATTTAAAAAAAATACGAAATAAAAATTTTGCCAATTTTTCAAAATTTTATAAGGGGTTACATCATTAAAATTGTCAAAAATTGACAAAAAAATTTATTTTCTTGAATTGTCAAACTAAATATGCAGATTAATTAACCAACTAAAAACTACCACAGAAAAGCTTTCCGAATTGAAATTAAGGCCGTTTTGGCTTAGTTATGGTTATTTTTAACTGTGACTTGTCCAAAAAAATAGGGTATTAAATAGCTGACTCAAAAATGCGAATATTTGAGGTCTTCTGGAAAGCATATTATGGCCAATAATAAAATGCTAGCCAAATGCCATACATATTCCGATCCGCTGTTTTTAAGGCTGTTTTGGCCAAGTTATGGATATTCTTAAGTTTGATTTGTCCAAAAATTATGATATAAAAATGCCAATTTAAGGACCCAAATATCCGCATACTTGAGGTCTTCTGGAGAGCATAATTTGGCCAAAAATGGAACGACAGCCAAATGCCATATATATTCCGAATCGCTGTTTTTAAGGCTGTTTTGGCCAAGTAATGGTTATTCTTAAGTTTGATTTTTCCAAAAATTATGATATAAAAATGCCAATTTAAGGACCCAAATATCCGCATACTTGAGGTCTTCTG
>VNKC01002631.1:0-10890 GCA_008042775.1 Drosophila pectinifera
AATAATATCTTAAAAAATATAATAATTATATAATATATAATAATATAAATATATAAATATATAATAATATAAATATATAAATATATAAATATATAAATATAAAAATATATAAAACTATAAATATAATAATATATGTATATAAATATAATAATATCCTAAAAACCAACGTAATACTTCCTGATTAAATGATGCTCTTGATAATATTTATAAATCATTTGTCTACATTTTGTGGCTCCGTGTGGCTAACCACGATGACATCATCGTTCACACGGCCAAAAAGGAAACTGAGACAAAACAAAAAGCGCTAAAATGCTTCGGTGCTGGCACGCATTACGCATACGCCATGTGCGATCGCCGAGTTGTTGCATTGAGTAAACACCGAAGCGCTCATGGAAAACTAATTGGGCTCTGGCTGTTCCTTGATTATCTGGCCAGCCAGGCAGCAGCAGTTGGCCTTAATCAGCCCAGCCGCCTCTTATTTATTTATTTATTTTTTTTTTTTGTATTTTGTATTTGAGAGCAGAAGTGAGAGCAAAAATCAATGGACAATAAAATAATGCCGGTCAAATGGGTGCTGTCTCCTGGGTGTGTGAAAAGCATTCGCAGATAAGAAACTTGGCCCATTGGGGGGCGGGGGAAGAATTCCTGCAACTCGTAAATATTTTTACGTGCTAATAAATGTTTTAACTGCAAATCGGTGTGGCGCATTTGCTCGTTAATTTGTTATTTCTCCCAGCTCCTGCACAGCGAAAAAAAGTCGAGTGGGTAAATGGGAAAATTCCAGAAAAAATATCTCAGAAGCTGTGTGTGGCTAATACTGGTTTTCAAAAGTAAATGGCCACTTTTCAAGTTGTTTTCATTTTTATAAGTGCACCCACTCTGTTTTCTCGAAATCAATTTAATGAATTCGAGTCCCGCCCCTCCGCCTCACCCCTTTGGGGCACTCCAAAGTCAATGGCATGTCAGGTGGCCGTATAATGAATGGCCCCATACTATGTGGCAATATCAATTGAAATGAAAATAAAATTGATCTACGGCTTTGCCGAAAGGTTCTGCAAACAAAGAAAAATCGGGCTCTATCGGTCGCCTCCGCCTCCGCCTCCTCCGCGGGGGCGTGACTCCCCGGAAAAGTCATTCCGGGAAACACTTACTTTCAAGAAGACCACTATCTCTACGGCATGTGTCTGTCTGGGAAATAATTTCGCAATTTCGTAAGTAATACGAGCCTTTAAAAGTAAACAAAACTTAGTCACACGGAAGCCATAGTCACAGTTGAGATAATTCTAGCAACAAGTTTATGGTTACAAAATATTACAAACAAGCAAAGTCAAGGGAAAATATTATAAAAGATAATATAACATATAATAGATAATATAATATAATAAATAATATAGTTTTTGGTTTTAAGATAATGGGTTTTTAATTTGAGAAAACTTTAAAAGGGAAAACATTAGGAGAGCAAGTTTCTTTTTAGGTTTTTTTTTAGGTTGAGAACTCAAAAAATTAAAAGCCTAAAAAGATATTGAAATTTTAAATATCTTTTCATAGAATAATAATAATTTGATGCATAAAAATGCTCTTTAATTTAACAAACATTGATTATATGGCTTAGTACTTATTAAGGTATTTATGTAGGTTTGACAAGCTAAAGTTGCCATATAAAATTCTATAATTTATTTACTAATTTGAAATGTGGAAAATAAATTCCCTTAAAATTGTAAATTAAAATTGCAAACTGTAATAATATATAGCCCTTATTTTTGTACAAGATTTAATCTTTAAAACATCAATATTTGTAGGATTTTGTTTCTTTATTTATGAAAAATAAACCTTTTAAATTAGATTTAATCTGCAAAACATCAATATCTGTAGAATTTTGTTTTTTTATTAAAAAAAAAACCTTTTAATTTGTATTAAATAAATATATTAAAAATTTATCATTTATGAGTTAAGTTCTTGTCTTAAATCTTTATTATTCGTAGTGAATGATGAATATTTTTACTATATTGTTTCTTTATAAACTTCGTAAGCCTTTTAAAATGTTTATTAAATAAATTTCACATAATCGTATATTTTATTTCTTATTATTCATTATTTTTGTAATAACCTTAGGACTTAAAGGAAATGAATAGTTAAAGAAACAAATAATAATAATAATATTAAAGGATTTAAATTGATCCCTAATCTTTATTTATTATTTATTTATTGCTTAAAACCATTGAATTTTTAGTTAAATTTATTTTACTGGCCATAAACAAACGCCAAAAGTTCGCTATTACCAAGAGTTTTGTTTAAGAAAAAGACATAAAACAATCTATTTAACGATTAAGACTAATTACGAGCTATATTTCCCATTTGTTTAATCAATGCAAGAACCAGAGCAAATTCGATTAATTTATGGGAATCATTTTCTCTCCATTTTCCTTGATCATTCATATACATATATGCGTCATTAATGGGATTATTTCGGATGTTAATGTCATTTTTGGATACAGTTTCCTAGCAATTAAACAATAAAGAAGCCGCAATTTGCATTTGGCTATAAATAAATGGTAAATGGCAAATGGCAAACAACATTCGGTAATTATTGACACACATAATTGTCTGCGGAACGCAAATGTATATGTACAGCCATAGATATCTATAGATATATCTATATCTACAATAAACAAATGCTGCTATATGTGAAGCATTTGGACATTGGACACTAACGACCTAATGACCTTACCTATTAGCCAGCGAGCTCCTTGCATTACAAAGTCAATACCCAAGGTTGGTCCGCATCCTGCGGCGGCAATTAGCAACAAAGTCCTTGTCCTCCTAATTGATTGATTGCTAAGGGGTAGGGGGAATGGGAAACGGGGTGTGGTGTCACACCTACCGACAGTCCACTGTCACCCATTGGCACTCGATTGGAGCCATCTACTTATATATAATGGCCATATCTGTCGCCGTCATTTATCGCCGGGCAATGGCGGAATAATTTTCATATTTGATAAGCAAATGGAGTGGGCGTTGAATTAATTCGGCGGCTTTTGTCGTTACGTTTATTTATGGGTTTTGCGGTAGCGAAAAATATACAACAAATACCTCAGGGAAACCCTTTTCAATATTTGTTAGAAATATTAATAGAAAGGACTTATATATTGGGCTATTAGGTTACTCTTTAATTAGTCATAAGCTCACTTTTCCCCAGTTTCGAGCCAACTTCCTGTCGCTTTAGCAAACAACAAAAAATGTTTATATAAATTAAAGAATATAGTAGCATATGGCACGATATAAAACCCATTAAATCCATGACGCTATTATATTTATCTGATTGATTTTCATGAAGCTTTTAGTGCCAAGTCCCCGACCGCAAAAGGGGCTTAATTTCGTTTGATAGCAACCGATATATGGAAGTATGGATTATTTGAATTATTCGGCTAATATTTACAAAGAGAAAGGATGAAGAGGTTTTTATTTAATTATTACCAGGGGGGGAACGCCATTTTAAATATATATAAAAATAATAAAAACATTTGTTTGTTTTTATCTAAATAATAAAAACATTTCTTCGCTTTTATCTGGTAAATTATATTCATCTTTAACTGGAGTAATGCACATATAAATATATATTATAATTAATATATATATTATATCTATTATATTATATATGATTACTACAGTTGGTAGAGAGCTAGAACTTTACAATGTTTTTGAAGCAAAAATCGATTTAAAATCGATTAACTGCGATGCTTTGCCAGCTCTACGAACGGCCTACAAAATATCCATTTATCGATACTATTAACATTTACAAATATAACATTAAAATTAGATTCAAGTCTCACTGACAAGGTTTTAAAAATTTTTTAACAAACATTCTGTTGACTAAAAATCAATATTGCCAGGAAATTATATAATTGTATGAACAGTTCTGCTGTCTATCGAAATTATCGTTTTTTTTTACTAATTTCATCGTCATATCATCATATTATTCATCGGAAATTCTAAATAAAGGCTGATAAGTCTGTGGGATTCCCTAAAGACCATAGGCTTCTAAAGCCTTTAAGTTATATATTTCTATCGCTGCTACCTATCTGCCTTTGTGTCTGAACTATCCCTGTGTGCCCCTCTCCTGTCTGTGACTGAGTTCTGTCCGTCTGTGAATATATATATATATATCTGTCTGTCTGAGATTGTTTGAGCATGTCTGAGCACCGAGTCCTTAACTCCCGTCCCAGGCCTTCATCCTGACGAGCATTATGCTGATTGAGACCGTATCGGACCTGACCTTCATCCGCCAGGCGATGGTGGTGTACGGGACGCTCGTGGGATACCTGGTGATATGCGTTACCATAGGCACAGGTAAAAATGGGATTGGGATTCCCCCGCGCCGCCTCATGTGCAATTCTGGCCATCTTGCAGGTCACCTGATGGGAGCCGTCGTGGACAAGTTCCTCGATATTCTCTTCTCCCTGGGGGGCTTCATCCTGATGATCTCCACGGCCACCATTATGCTGGACCAGTGGATGGGCCTCTGCAAGACGGAGAGCGACAGGAGCAAGCTGCTGGTCTCGGCCATCTTCTGCCTGGCCAGCGGGGCCCTCTTTGTGGGCGACATTTTCGTGGTTCTGGGCACTTGATATATGAGATAAATAAAATAAATAATATAAATAAATAATTAAATTGTACAAATATACAGGAAACTAAATAAATTCATGGAGTTTTCAGCGGGAAACAAATCTAAAATGTTTGGATGAGAATTAAACCTAGAAATGGGTTTAAAAAACGTTTCTTTTGGGGCACAATATATGTTTGATATTTATTTTTACAGAGAATGCTATATACCTTGTTTAAATATTTTTTTTAAATTATATATAGCTTGTTTAAATATTTTTATTGTTATACATACCTTTTTTAAATTTTTTTCTATTATATATAGCTTGTTTAAATGGAATTAAACCTAGAAAAGGGCTTAAAAAACGTTTCTTTTGGGGCACAATATATGTTTCATATTTATTTCATATAGATAATTCTATATGCCTGTTTAAAATTTTTTTCTATATATATAGCTTGTTTAAATATTTTTTTTTATTATATATACCTTGCTTAAATATTTTTTCTATTAAATATAGCTTGCTTAAATACAATTAAACCTAGAAATAGGCTTAAAAAACGTTTCTTTTGGGACACAATATATGTTGAATATTTATTTCTTATAGATAATTCTATATATCATGTTTAAATATTTTTTTAAATTATATATAGCTTGTTTAAATATTTTCTTTTTATATATACCTTGCTTAAATATTTTTTTTTATTATATATAGCTTGTTTAAATATTTTTTCTATTATATATAGCATGTTAAAATATTTTTTCTATTATATATACCTTGCTAAGATATTTTTTTTATTATATATAGCTTCTTTAAATATTTTATCTATTATATATACCTTTTTTAAATATTTTTTGTAGTATATATAGATTCTTAAAATATTATTCTATTATATATACCTTACTTAACTATGTTTTTTATTAAAAATTCTATATAAACACCTTGTTTAATCTCTCCTTTCCTTTACCAGGCCATTGCCATCTGCTGCATTGTGATGTACGAGGTGGTGGGAGCCTTGTCCTCTCGTCCTCTGATCGTTTGCGGCACCATCGGCGGCTTCACGATCATCTGCGGCGTGCTCCTGATCGGTGAGTAGCACTGGAGTCAGTCCCTCCCTAACTGGAGCCCTAATCCCGGCTGTGCCCAAGCAGGTCATGTGATCAACTCGCTGGTGGAGAAGCGCCTCAATGCCCTCATCTCGCTGATTGGCTGCGTGGCCTTCGTGGCCTCCGGAGCCCTGGTGATCGACGAGTGGCACGATGCCATCCTGCAGAGCGACAGGAAGCGCAACGCCATCGCCGCCGGATCCTTGATGATCATCAACGGGGCCGTGTTCCTCCTGGACACCCTCTCCATCTGCCGAACGTAAAGATCCTCGCCAGATCCTCAGCTAAATGCGCTTCACATTTTTTTTTTTAAAACAAATCGAATAACTCATTAAGAGAGAAAGGAAGAATCTAAATGTATTTGAGGATATATGTGTAACTTAAGCACGGAAAGAGCCACTATTCAGGCAGAGAAACTTACTTTCTAACTTACTAAATCAAAGATTGAAATAATTAATAAATAAATGAGATTACAAGGAAATACAGTTTTAGGTTAAAGTATTTAACAAAGAAGGAAATATACTTGAATATATAAAGGTATTGGGTTAAAAATTCTTTACTAAAAAACCAAAAACTAAACCTAAACTAAACTATTATGCCTATGAATTCAATTAATAATTATTTGAAAACTTTCTCTGTCCTGAATAGAGGCCTTACCGCTGCACTATATATTTTTTTTGTATTTCTATGCCTTCATATTTTTTATATATATGTGTCTATGTGTAGCACTTAAGCCTGCCCCTCAGATTATTTACAGGAATCCATTAAATATATATATATATGCGCACACACACACACTCGCACATACATCTCTGTGGCTATCTGTGGTTATTATATGCTAAGCATCTGCCCATGTCTTACATCACCATAATTGCCCCGCCCCGCTCCTCCGTCCTCCTCCAGCGGGAGCGAAAATTGCCCATAATTGCCAGAGGGAGGGCCGCCGCGGAGGCGAGCTTCTGGGAACCCCAGCGACCTGACGTCACGTGCCAACTGTTGCCAGATTCCCACTCCGGCCAAGACTCCTCCCAACCCTCCGCCAGAGGTTGTCAACTCCGCTTCCCAGCTCTCGGCGGACCTGAGCCTCCAGCTGCTCCACTCGCAATCCCAAACTCGGCCCAGAGTCGGCTTCTCAGGGCTAATAACAAGGGGATTACCCTGGGTTAGGGGGCGGCTTCAAGGGAATCTTAAGTCACAAGTAATGCATTTTTTTCTTATTTTAATATAACACGAAGAAGGTATTTGGCTTTGGCTTTGGCTAAGACGAAGCAGCTTCGGGGTTACATTTGCGGTTAAAATGCAGAGTTTTTGTTAGCATTTTGGTTAGTCTTTCAGTTTCTAAGCTTTTAAATGCTTTAACAATTTAAATAAACTTGCCAAACAATTTAAATATAAAGTAAATAATCAAAGATATTAAGGAAATGGTTATACATTTTAAAAAACCTTTAAAGAACTTATTTTAAAAAGTATTTGAGCTTGTTCTAAAGGGTTAAGCTTGCCGAATTCTTGTTTGGGAATTTCAAGGGAACACATTTCTGTTTTATTTATTTATAAACCTCTTTTCTTTAATTAACCATTTGCTTTATTTTTGGTATTCTTTAAATTAATTGGAAACATCTTAACGACTAATTTTTAGATTTCTTATCAGAGATATTTAAATAAAAATGATCTCTTGGTAATCCATAAGTTTGCTCCTATTTTTCCTAGGTTCTTTAAATATCTTTTATGTGTTTGTCCAAATAAAATACAACTTACAGCCCTACTTCTGTATGCTTTTGTGTTTGTCTTAATAGGAATATATAATATAAAATACCAAGAGATCACTTATCGCTATATTTCTTATTAGAGAAATTGAAATAAATATGATCTCTTGGTAATCCCTAAGTTTGCTCCTATTTTTCTATTTTTCCTAGGTTCTTTAAATGCCATTATCATTTGTGTATTTGTCCAAATAAAATACAAGTTACCGCCCTACTTCTATAAGCTTTTGTTCTTGTCTTAATAGGAATATATAGTATATAAATATTTAAACAAGTGAGAAAGAGCATTCTGTGATCGTTGCCTGCTTGCGACTGAGGGAGAAATTATTTTCTCCCGGTACCCCACCGCCAGCTTATTATAATTAAGCAATTTATTTAATTTCTAATTATTTCTTATCCTCCCCGCATGACAACTCTGTGAAAAAAAATGTATATATACCACATAACCCAACCGACGACGACGACGACCACAGACGCACTGAGGTGCCGGTGTTAGCGGAAGATCCCAAGAAAGCCAAAGTCGAGATAAATCGCTTTTAGAGCCACGATCCACGAGATACATGCCGCGAGAGGATGCCGCCAAAGTCTTGGAACCGACTTGTGATTTATATTTACATTTGTTTATACTTTAATTTGTCTTGTGTAGTTTGTCTGCCCCTCTTTTTTTTTTATTTTTTGCTTCCTTATATGTATCTTTATGCCTTAAATCTCTGTTGTTTCTCTCTCTAAGTATCTAAGTATCTGAGGGGTCTGGGAGCTGCTGGGAATGTAACCTGCTGTGGCTGATCTCCGCCAGCGATTCGAGTGAACGATAATTGGCCGCAATTACACGCTGGGGAACTATGGGGTTCGAGGGTTCAATGTCAGGGTCACTGGGTGCCTGGGACTTGGCTGTCGAGTTCATAGATTCATTTGAAATTTTCGTCGACTTTCTGGAGCTTTTTCTTTCACCCAAAATGGCAGCCGGCAAGAAGGAAGGCTCCATCATGTCCTGTGACTTTGAGATACGCGGCAAAATTCCCAAGGAGGCCTTCGAAGTGTTCGCTTCTGCCCAGGCCAAGACCATGGGCCTCCGGGGCTACATCAGCCAGGTGGCCGAGGACGCCTGGAAGGGTCAGCTGCAGGGCGAGGGCAAGGTCATCGAGGCCTTCAAGAAGCTGGTATTGGCCGCCGCCGAGTATGTGGAGGCCATCAAGGAGTTTGTCATCAAGAACATGAAGGCCATCGAGGACTACACCTACAAAACCTTCGAAGTGAAGGCGGGCAAGAAATAAAATAAAGCTAAGGGATATCTCCTACTTACTGGTTTTATTTTAACCCAGGCAGCAACAGATACATCCTTTCCTCGAAGCCTTCATTAGTTCACATTATGAATTGCATGATGATTGCCGACTTATGCTATCCGTGAGATACTCCTCCTCAGGGCCCGATCGTGACTAATCAGCTAATGACGCGCCCTCCCATCCAGGGCCGTGGTATATAACCTTGTGGCCATTGCCGATATCTGAGTGGATATCGCATGCCTCGGATGCATAACCGAGCCATGAACATATCTGCTTCTGTTGAGCCGGCTACAATGTATCCGTATCTGTATCTGTATCTGGCAGGCATGCAAATCGGCGACATGATCACCGCCGCCGCCGACACGATCGGGGTGTTCCCGATCCGGGGAGCATACACACTCGCACACTCGCACACTCGCACCACGGATGGTTATTTATGCACTCGCGGATCCAACTGCCGGCTGGGGGAACCCGTTCCGTCTCCCAACTGCCACGCGGATAATGTATCTGCAATGATATATGGACAGCTAATCTATCATGGCCCAAGCAACGTTACCATTTTATGGGTCAATTTGCGGACAGCGGACAGGACGGCCATTATGTGTGTGTGTGTGTATGTGTGTGTAACAGGTAGCCAGGTATTTTTGTTGTTGCCTACAAAGTACATGGCAAGAAAAATCATTCTAAACTTTGATGGTCAAGACAAACTTTGTGGCAGTTTAAAGTTTATTATTTTCTGCTTTTCCATAAAAGGTCTTATTTAAATAAAATCTTATTTATATATATATGTATAAAGTTGTTTATATTTTGCTTTTCCATAAAAGGTTTTATTTAAATAAAATGTGGGTGATATTTTCCTAGATTTTCATAACCAGAAAAGCATCGAAAAATGCTATTAAGTGCAATAATATGTATAAAATATAATAAAATAAATTAAAAAATAATAATATGTAAAAATAATAATAGTAACAGCCCTTCTATTTATATATATTTATTAAGGTACATTACCTATAATTAATTAATAATTAAAACACAAATGAATAGGTCTTATTGAAAGCTTTTATACAAATCCCATTCTGAAAGTATAAATTTGCTACCAAAATCAATCATACAATCTGTAGTAAATTATAAAAATTCCAATAAATGTTAATCTTAATCTTAACAATATATCACCGTTTTTTTAAGTGCCAAGTTGCACATTGGAAATGGACTTGGACTAGCCTAACCTAGCCCAACTCTTCCCTTCTTATACGAAAAAGCCGCAAATTGGAGGGAAATTAACCCGGAAAGCTCTGTCGACATAGAAGTCTGACTTCTGCGGTGGCGAATATATATAAATATAATTCTTCATAACTCTTCCATCAAACTGGAAAGAGTTGGTAGTTATAGTCAATCGGATTTAGGCAATATCAGTGATGCAATGACATATCTGTCATTCATATCAATTCATTTTAATTTGTACATAAAAAGCAAGTGCGAAAGCTAAATTAGAGTGTGCGCGACTGTGAAATACCCGGTAACCAAAGCTTTGTGTGTTAAATTAAAAGACAAGTGGCACGCGAACATTTTCAAAAGACTTTTTAGAAAGATTATTTCGATCGACATTTTGGAAAAAGTTTATAAAAAAAAATACAAAAAACTACATTTTTTTCACCGAACTAAGGTAAGTGCAAATGCAAGCAAAATTGAGATAAAAGATATTATTATTGTATGTTATTGTCTATTTATTAATTACCATGCTTAACATTCGAATTTACTAAAATTTTTAAGAGTATGTGCGCACAAATGTAATTACGACATATTTATTTACTATTTATTTATTAATTTTTAGCGAATTTAAGAATATATCATTGTTATACTTTTTCCATGATTTTGAGAGTATGTGCGTACAAATGTAATTATTACATATTTATTTACTATTTAATTTTATTAATTTTTAGCGAACTTAAGAATATAACATTGTTATACTTTTCCCATGATTTCTGACTTGACTTGCGTGTAAAAGTTGAGGACGTTTTCGCCAATTTTGGTAGCTCTATCTTTAATAGTTCCTTGTTGTAAAAATCCATAGCTAAATCGACTCGCCTGTTAAGGCTGTACAAGAATATATATATATATATATATATATATATATAAAAGCTAA